>PVJX010030844.1:8487-21803 GCA_004027295.1 Dolichotis patagonum
TTAGGTTCTCCTGGAGAAGCTCAGGTCCTCACATCGAGCACTGCTTCCTAGCTCCAGAGAGGAAGACTTGTGCTGGTTGGTCTCCAGGATGAACTCATCATACTGGTTCTGGGCCTCCATGTCGCTGAGGATGGCTGTGGTGCTTTCAGGACAGCCCTCGTTTTTGTTGTGAGTGTGACTTCTCAGCTCCAGCATAGAACCCTCAACCTAGCAGCACAGCTCCTTCACCCTGCTGGCATAGACTTCCTAGTTTCCACCGCTGACCTTTGGGTCTTTCCAGCATGGATCCGTAAAAGAGACTGGCGTGAGTCCTTCTTGTGGGCTCTAGACCTCCAGTTGGACTCATGGGAGGCAATGTCATAGGCTCTGGGTTTTCATCTGGACTCATGTGGGACATTGCTGTGGGATTTAGGTCCTTGACTAAATATCCTACGTCTTTGGTGTTGTGAATAGATTTCCTGCATTTTCTTGTGTTAACTCTGGGTGACCATCATAAAAATATTATAAACTTCATGTCGTGATTCTAATTGTTCTGTGTATAATCCCTGACTACAAAAGTGACCTAAATAAATAATGCTACACTGCATTCCTAAATGGGAGACTTAGGGTTAAGATGTCTGAGGCAGGCAGTGTAGAACACAGCTCCCAGTGGTCCCTGTCATCCAGTGTTCTGGTCCTCATGTAATCCCTGACATGGTGGAATTGCTTGGTGTTGCGAGGCTCACTTGTAAGGTGGCAATAGATACCACAGTATCAGCTCTCTTCAAATTGATCTAAGAGTTCAACGCAGTCCCAGTGCAAATCTCAGACTGTTTTTGTTTGTTTAGTTTTGTTTTTGTTTTTGTAGAAACTGCTAGGCTGACTCTAAAATTTATATGATAATGTAAAAGGACTAAAACAGTCAAAACAACTTTGAAAAAGAAATTTGAAGAACACATAGTACCTGATTTCAAGATGTGCTATAAAACCAGAATAATCAACACACAATGTGGTACTGGCAAAAGAATAGACCCAAAGATTCATGGACTAGAACAGAGAGTACAGCTATAGACCCACACATATCTGCTCAGTATTTTTTGAGACAGGGTCTCACTGTGGTATAGTTCAAGGTTGGCCTTGAGTTCACTGTGTAGCCTAGGCTGGCCTCAAACTCACAGTGATCCTCTTGCATCAGCCTCCCAAGTGCTGGGATCACAGGTGTGTTCAATTGACTTTTGACAAAAATGCAAAGGTGATTTTCAAAAAGATAGTCTCTTGAACAAATGTTGCTGGAGCTGCCAAACATCCCAAACCAACAAAAGAGCCTTGTTGTATATCCCATATCATGGACAAAAAGGAACTAAAACTGGATCATGGACCTAAATATAAAACCTGAAATAATAAAATTCTAGAAAAATGCACAGAAGCAAAGCTTTTTTACTTAGACAAAGACTTCTTAGTTCTGCCCTAAGAGGACAATCCATAAAGAACTGATAAATTGCCCTTCATCCAAAATTAAGAACTGCTTTTTGAAAAACAATTAAGAAAAGGATAAAAAGCCAAAGCACAGTCAGAGAAACATTTGCAAAACACATATCTGACAAAGGAATTGGAAACAGAACTCTCTGAAGTTGATAATAAAACAAACAGCCCTAACCAAAACTGCACAAAATACTTTAACATACAATTTTGATGAGGAAGACATACAAATGTGATGTTTCATATAATCAGCCATTGAGGAAACGCATGTTGGAGCACGGTGAGATACTACTTCACACCTATCAGGATGGCTGCGATGCAAAAGACTGACAGTTTCAGAAGTCAAAGTCAACCTGCCCACAAGACTGTATGTAAATGTTCTGAGTAGATTTATTGGTAATAGCCTGAAACTGAAAAGAGCTCATTTGTCAATCAACTGGTGAATGTATAAATTACAGTGTACAGAAACAATGGGATGATGGACTATGGACACATGTATCGGTATAAACAAATATCAGAATAATTTACGTTCAGTGAAAGAAGCAAAGCCAAAAAAGGGCTCGTGCTGCCAGGTGTAGTGGCGCACCTCTGTGATTCCAGCTCTTGGAAGGCTGAGGCAGGAGGATCACTGAGAGTATGAGGCCAGTTTGGGTTGCATAATGAGTTCAAGGCCAGCCTGAATTATACAATGAGAACTTGTCTTAACAAAACAATTAAACGTACAAACAAAACAAAACCAGAATAAGGTGAGCTCCAGGTATGAGAAACATTAGCAATAAATTTGACAAGACCAACAATTAAATATATGCAATATAATTGTGTCAAAAAGCAATTATGAAGTCAAGTGTGGTGGTGCATACCTGTAATCCAAGCACCCTGGTGGCTGAGGCAGGAGGATTGTTATGAGTTTGAGACCAACCTGGGCTACATAGCAAGACCCTGTCTCCAAAAACAAAACAAAACAAAACAAAACAAAAACAACAACAAAACACTCTATCATAACCTTTATAAGGATGAGTGCTTTACATTTTGCCAAAAATTCTTGCACATCAGTGTGTTCACCGTCTTAGGAATTTAAAGTACTCATATAGTTTTTTTGGCAGTATCCAGCTTTGTAGTTCAGGCTGACCTTGAATTTGCTATGTAGGCTAGGCTAATCTCAAACTCACCACAATTCTCCTGCCCCGCCTCCTGAGTACTGGGATTGCAGGTGTGGGCCACCATGCCTGGCACTTGCATCATTTCTAATTATGGTTTAAACATTCTTTCTCTGATTAAAGAGAGGCCTGGCAAGAACATGACTTGACCCACATCTCTCCTTTTAATGCAGCAGGTGAGCTGAGATCCAAAGGGCCTGGAGAGGACCTGGGCCAGGCACCTCTGCCGCCCCACCTGCATCCATCCTTTGCCCCAGGAAGAGTGAGGCGCCATTTCCTCCAGCTGCAGCCAAGCTAAAATCTTGGATTTGCTTGAGGTGGAGGTTGGGTTCTCACTGGTTGCCCAAGCAGTGGAGCTGGGGTTGCAGCCTGCTCCCACCCCAGGATTGCATTTAGAGCCTCCACCCTGGGCTGCACGCCCAGCCCTTCATGAAATGTTTTATTCTGAGGTAGAGTCTTGCTAAGTTGTCCAGGCTTAACTAGAATTTGTGACCCTCCTGCCTCAGCATCACAGAGTGCTGAACTTAAAGGGATTCATCACTCTACTTGACTGCCATACCTGTCTATGCTTTTATCACCTGGAAATGACAGTGGCCAAAGATCCAAAACCTATTGCGCCTTCTCTCTCTCAGTATGTTTGCATAGCTTCATAGAATTTTTAAAAAATTTCCTTTCAAAAAACTATAGACTTACAGGAAGACAGGGAAAGAGTACAGGAAACAGGCACTGGTAAATTCGAGTGAGCTACACTAGGAACACCCGATTTTCCCATGTTAAAACTGCACTGTCGTGTGACTCTTCTGCACACCCTCATCTCCTCCCATGTGTGTTTGTGTAGTGACCCCGCAATCAAGATGATTGAGCAGTTCCATCGCTGCTGACAACTCTCTCTCTGTGGCTTCCTATTTCCTATTCTGTTCTTGTTGCCTGGCAACTACTAATTTGTTCTCCACCTCTAGTCTTGTTATTTCAAACATATTATATAGATGGGAATCATAAAGTATACAATTTTTTTCTCCTTCCCTTTTTTGAGATAAGGTCTCACTATGTAGCCCAGGCTGGCCTTGAAATCATAATCTTCCTGTCTTAGCCTTCTGATTACAGGTGTGCAGCACCAAGCATCTAGCCTATTTATTTTTTATTGTTTTTTGAGACAAGGTCTCACTATGTAGTTCAGGTTGACCTTGAACTCACTGTGTAGCTCAAACTCACAGTGATCCTCCTGCTTCAGTCTCCAGAGCGGTGAGGTCACAGGCATGTGTCACCAGGTTGGGAGCTGTTAAAGCTAGAAGTTGATCACATGTGCAGGGCTGGGTCAAGGCCATCCCAAGAATAAAGAGCACCTGAGGCAAGCCACGTGAAGAAGCTGCTTCAGTCCAGAAAAACACCAAGCCCCTAGACAATCCAAGCAATGGGTTGCTAGGCAAAAGGGTAGCACGTGACATTAAGTTGTAAAATGTACAAATAAATGCCCCTACAGTCAAGGGGCAGTTTCTACCCTTCCACTAGAGAGCAAGCGCTCCACCTGACCCCAGCTTTGTCTCTTTATTTCCTCATCCTGTCGCAGTCCTTCACCCCAAGAACCTCAAGAGCTGCATGGGTTGTAGCACATGGCACCTGAAACACTGATGGGGTAAAAAAGGGTGAGGGGAGACCTCTCATTTGCATGCAACTAGGGGGAGAAGTGCATTGGTATAAGTCAATATTCATCACTAGAGTGTATTGATACTGGCTTTATCAGGTGTAAAGATTGGGGCATTGAGATAAACCCTTATTCTCTAAGGCCACAGTTACAAACTGGCTTATGAGAAACCCCTTCCCCTTCCTCCCCCAAAAGAAACAGGTGTATTGATTTCATTAGTGGTATAATTATGAGACCAATTCTAAACAATCACAAATGTATATGGAACTGTTATTTGTATGCTTGATTCCAGTATTTACATTTTTTGTGGATTTTGATTAGGAAGTATCTTAATGATTATAAGCTTATTGAGATAGACAGAAGGGAATTGGCTTGGAGCAATATTTTACAATCAAGTCCCCAGCAGGACAAAGATGGTGGAACAACAGAAACCCCCAATAGAGTTTAAGTCCTCTGGCTTTGCTCAGTTAAATAAGAAAGGAGAGATGGGGAATAACTTCCCTGCAAGTGGAGAGTTTTGCTGCAAATTCTGTTTTATAACACCTGATATTTTTAATTGAGCCACAAGCAGCTATCTCTATCTTTTCAGCTTAGAGAAATTGTGCTGCATCACAGGTTGGAACTTCTGCATCTAAGAGAGTAGAGCCATTTTCGCTGTCTCCCTTGCAATTGGCACTAAAAGAAGCTAGACAGGCGGAGTACATAGAGGGTGTTCTTTCTTTTTTTTCATAGAGGGTTTTCAACATATTGACTCTGTTACTAAATTTTGAATCCTCAAGGATTGGAACACATTATAATCACTAGGTCAATAATCCACAACCTAAAGGAAGGGGAAAGAAACAAGGCTACTTGTTTCAGCTTCAGAGGCGGTGGCATTTTGCTCAAAATTGCTCTGCTGTTGCACCTGGTGGGGGGCAGCACAGCCACTATCTGTCCCTTCAACAAAACCTCCAACTGCCTGTCCAAAGTGTAGGCAATAAGGGCCAGGGATATAGCTCAGCAGCACAGTGCCTGCCTGGCAAGCACAAGGTCCTGAGTTTGATTTCTACTAAAAAAAAAAAGTGTAGGCAATGATATCACTAGGACACTTGATGTAAATTCAAAACTGATGTGGAAGACCTACCTGTTTCAGAAAAACTGCCGGCAGGACCTGCAATAGCCCTGCCAAAGAGTAAGGGTGCTATGGCTTGGGCAGCTTCCCTGAGATGGCACAGCCCTGCCTGGCATGACAGGCTTCTAGTGGTTAGGGGGGTAGTGTAGTCCTGATTTGCGGTTTGCTGATTTTTGTTTACAAAATACTCTCACAAGACAATTTGAAATAACCCATAGAACAATAACCAACATGTAAAACTTTGAAAAATTCAACATTTGGCTTTCATGAGCTGGTAATAGGCTGGCTCCAGCACGTCACTGTCGCCCTATGGCTTTGTAGTAAGTCTTGATATCTTGTAGTGTAAATTCTCAAACTCTGTTGTTTTTCAAAATTGTTTACTTCAGGAGTACTTGCTTCAAATTCATGATCAATATAACTGCGGTTATTTAGATCTTTTGTGCTTTCTTATATCACATTTTAGTTTTCAATACACTGACACTACACAGCTTGCTAAATTTCTTGAGTTTGTTTCCAGAAGAAGGAATTGTAAATTTACACACTTGGGAGGAAGTGGGAAAGCAGCTTAGAGAAAGGCTGGGGAAAAACAAACCAAAGCAAATCTTTCTGGACCTCTGCAGACTTTTAAAGAGTTATTCAACAGGGAGAAACTGCAGCTTTTTGCTCTCTGCCACTTCTCACAGGCCCCCAAGTAGGGAAGGAGACCAAAGAGCTCCCAGACCTGGATTTTGGCCCAGACAAGGGAGGTGAAGAAACAACATTGCTTGTTTCATCTGCAAGGGCGAAATGTTATGGTTTTAATGTAATGTAATGTTGATAGATTTAATACTGGTTCTTAAGAATTGTTAAATCTGGTTAAAACGTTCAAGTTGTGAAATGTTAAGAAGAAGCATGTCTTTATAGCTGGAAACTGGTTTAAAGCAATGTGTCTGGTTACCAACTTGACAATGGGTGGATGAGAATGGCTGAAACATTGTGACACCTTGAAGTTTAGAAGCTTGGCTGAGTGACTGAGTGACTGAGTGACTGAGTGAGGTGGGGGGCAGCGTCCTCATTTTGTAAACATTCTTGTCCTGTGCAGGAGGAGGGCAGGGAGACAGTGTGCATGCCGCACCCACCCTAGGGGGGTAACCTGCTTACAGTGTGAGGGAGGGGAAAGGAGGCTTATGCTTCCCTCATTTGCTCTTGCTACTTTTGCTGTCTCCCACTGCCATGAACTGTCACTCCCTCAGAAGCTGTTCAACAGGCTTCTGCTTCCCATGCCACCTTCCATCAAAATGCTTCTGCCTTAAACAAACGGTTCCATTTAACCCAGGAACAGGCTTGACAGATTGTTAAACAATGTTCCTCATACATAATACAAGCTGAAAATTGTTAACCTTGCTCAAAATTCAAAAAATTCAAAACACCAAAAAGGGGAATTTTACCTACAAAATTTATATCTCATGATAGACTTCATTGGGCAGTAATACTATTAAAGTTTTAAATCTTACTAAGGATGCGATTACAGTAACAGCAAGACAATTCAATCAGGTTAAAGAAAGAAGCTAGGAAGGGTCCTTCAGAAAGATCTTCCTACTGGACAATGAAAGGGACCCAGCCCAGTGCTAATTTGGGTAGAGGGTATGCTTGTGTCTTTCCAGAGAACCCTGAATGGCCTCTCTGCTGTTCAGCTGTATCATGGAGTCAGGCTCAGAGAAGCAGTTGACTCCACCTTGCAAGAAGCAGATGCTCAGTCCCATGACAGTGATATCTCAGAGACTGCTCTATAGCTGATAGACAAGGAGGGGGCTAGGACAGATCTGGAGCCAGTTGAAGGACTTGACCCAGAATGCCCAAGAGATGGTAACCAAAAGCAGAAATCAAAGATCTGAATAGGTGGAAGAGTTCTTGGAGATAAGGGAGCTGAAAGTTACATGAAAGAAGGGAACACAAAAGTTACTAGTATTCTTAAGATGGAATAAAATATAAAACTGTACATCGATTATAGATAAGATTTTGTTCTTTCCAAATTCTTCTTATAAGAGGTCTCCACTAATTGACCCACAAATAATTTTGACTAGTCTATTTATGATTACACACTTCTGAATTTGTAAGAAAATTGTTATAATTCAATTTGGTCAAAAATATATTTGAGTGCACTCAAACTTTGTAAGATGCTTGTCAACCTGTCTGTGTATGTCTGTTTGTCCAGCCTGTTAAGCTATTGTTGGGAGTCATTGAGCTAGTGATAGTTCACACATGCAGAGCTGAAAGCACAAATGCCCATACAGGAGTGCCCAAGGGCAGAGTGCCTGAGAAGCACCCTGAGAGCATGGGGTCCTGGAAGTGAACAGGTGTTCTAGCCTGAGAACACTGGGGCAAAAGAAGCAAGCTGGTTTAGCAAAGGGGCATGGTAAATATCCCCCCACCGCTGAAACTTAAGAGAGTTCTTGCAGACACCGTCAAGTTGTGTGATCGTTTTATGTTTGTTCCAATCTGTTTAGATCATCTATCCATGTTTGTCCATTTGTCCATTCTGTGAACAGCTGTTCCTTTTTATTTGAGCTCAATTTTTTCTCTTTTCTTTCTTTTGCATTTTTGGATCATTTAATCAAAGTTTAATTTGGGTTATATATTTAAACATGCTTCCACCTGGGTTGCCAGCTGGTCAAAATAATGCCCAAATTGGTTGTGTACATGTAATATATATTGTTGTTTATTATGGACTTGAGAGTCTCTCCTTGTTTAAAATGTGTTAAACAGTGCGATTGTGTTTTTCATAAATCATCAAAAATTATATTAAGATAATTAAAAATTCCTTAGGGTAGGGTGGGATTACTAGACAGGACTCCAATTGATGAATAAGAACACCTGTTTTCCAAAATATAAAACAGGGATTGTTTATAGTGACAGAATTTTCAGATTCAGACCCCTGCCTTCAACAAAAACTTATGAGATGTATATCCCACTAAAGGTAAACAAGTTAGGTAAAAGCTTTTGTGTTAGATAGGGATGATTGACTAAAAGAGGTGTTTTATGTCAAAATGGAAATTCAGTGTGTTACAAAATATCATGATTATCATGCTGTAACATTATATATGGTCTTGATTTCTATTTTTCTGTACAAAATATGTAACTATTTGTTAACATTCTATAGGAATTCAAATTTTAAAACATCCATGGTTGTTCTAGTTTATGTGCTAAGGTGTTTGATATTTAGGTAAGATAATGATGTTAAGCTTACTGTTTCTACTACACTGTACTATTATCAATCTTTTCTTTTGGCTGTTCAACAACTGAGGTTTAGAGGCCAAAAATTAGAACAACAGATGGGCTAAGAGGATAGCCAATATGTTGGCCTTTGCCCTGTGAGGTCAATGAGGACCTAGGACTTAAGAGAATCTCTGCTGCATCATCCTATACTCAGTGAATCCTTGGTCTTCTGATCAAGAAGATTATGAGACCACAGAGGAAAGTGGTCATTGGTGTGTAGTGTGCCTAAGGAGAGTCACCAAGGTCTCCCAAGATTTTACAGAAAGCAACTTGGTAAAGCAATTGATTGTGACTCATCCAGATGGCTGACACTGACAGAAGAGCTAAGAGGTGTTATGCATAGTTTTAAGGTAATTCCTGAGGAGACTTAACTGACCTTGGTAGATAGCAAGAGAATGATTGTAATTAAAAGTCTCGTTTTTAACTTGGTCTTGAACATCCTGCAGAAAAATACAAACATAAGAGGTACTAAAAATGCCTTTATACTATTTTGATGTATATTAACTTATTGTGTGTGAAGGTATGGACAACTATTTTGAAGAAAACAAGAGACGTGGGCCAGGGATTTAGTTCAGTGGCTTAAGGGCCTGCCTGGCAAGCGCGAGGTAGTGAGTTTGATCCCCAGTACCAAAAAAAAAAAAAGAAAACAAGAGACATTATGGTAGCTACTGATTTCCTGCTGTCTTTTTCTGAAATCCTGTGTTATTTGCATTGTTTTACTCTGCTCTGCTTTGTTCTGTTTTGTTTTGGTTTGCTTTGTTTTATCCTCTTTAAAATAAAAAAATAATTTATTTTCTTTTATTTCTAACTAGCCAGTCTATGGATATACCAGATGTTAACCATTCATTCACTGAAGTACTTGTGGGTTGTTTCTAGTATTTTGCTTTTATAAATAAAGCCTCTGCAAACGTTCATGCACAGGTATTTTTCTAGATAAAGTTTTCATTTCAACACAATAAATGTTCAGTGGTGGGAATACTGCATTGATGGTTTGTGTATGTTTACTTTTGAAGAAATTACACTATTTTCCAGAGTAGCTATACCATTTTACCTTCCCACTAGTGATGCACGAGTGATCCTGCTTCATCAGTAGCATTTGGGATTATTACTGTTTTTTAATTACCCATCTTCATAGGTGATATTTCTTAGTGGTTTTAATTTGGCTAATAATATTGTACATCTTTGTATATACTTAGTTTCCACATGTATATTTTCTTCAGGGAAACATCTGAACATTTGTTTTCTGTATTTCTAACTTTTATTTATATTTGTTTATTTATTTTGGGCTTTGAGACAGGGTCTATGTAATTCAGGATGACCCTGAACTCACTATGTAGCCCAGGCTGGCTTTGAACTCAGGGCAATCCTCCAGCCTCAACCTCACAAGTGCTGGCATTGTGTGGCAACATTTTATCACTTTAAAATTTTTTCCTGTTGAGTTTTGAGAGCTCTTTATATACTCAAGGCACAAGTCTGTTGTTGGGCATGTGGTTGCAAATATTTTCTCATAGTATGTAACCTGTCTTCTCACCCTTTTTTATGGTGAGTGGTGCTGAGGGTTGAGCCCAGGATTTTCAGTCTCTTAACAGGGTCTTTCACAGTACAAAAGTTAATTTTCCTATTTAAAAATTTTCATTTTCATATGGTTGTATATATTAACTTCTATGGATTTCCCTCGTTGTGTCATGTATAAGAACTTTATATAACTCTGACTCTAGTTCCTGCAGATTTCCTCTTATACTTTCTTCAAAAAGTTTTAGTTTTGTGGTTTACTTTTAAATGTATGACCAATGTTTAATTAATTTTTGTGCACCATTCAGGTTAATTTTTTTCTGCCTTTATTTTTTGGTCTATGCTGTCTAATCAGGCACCATTTGTCTTAAATTTTTTTTTTATTTTCAAGGCAGGGTCTTGCTACACACTTTGGGCTGGCCTCAAACTCACAGCAATCTTTCTGCCTTAGCTTCCTGAGTGATGGGATTATAGGCATGTGCCACCATGCCCAGCTGGGCAGGTACCGTTTGTTAAAAAGACTGTACTAGTCTTTCTCCATTGAATTGCTTTCACACTTCTGTAAAAGATCTATATGTTGTATTTATTTGGGCCCCTTTCTGGATTCTTCTTGTAGTCAGGGATTGCAAGGAGAATGATTACATATAGAACACATAATTTATAGTAGTATTTTATGCTAGTCATCCAGAGTCAAATACAAGAAGTACAGGACATTTGTCCATATACCAAAGACCTAGAGAATACAGCCAAGGGCCTGGATCCCATGGCAATGTCCTGCATGAGTCCAGCTGAAGACCTAGAGCCCATGACAGTGTCCCTCATGAGTCCCACTGGAGGGCTAGAGCCCATGACAATGACTCATACAAGTCTGTTTCATGGATCTACACTGAGAAGGCCCAAAGGTCAGTGGTGGAAGCTAGAAAGTCTTTGCCAGGGGGGTGAAGGATCTGTGCCAGTAGGTTAAGGGTTCTGCACAGGAGCCAAACAGCTACACTCAAAATAAGGACTAGGGCTCCCCTGAAAAGTACCGCAGCCATGATAACAAGGTCCTGAGCTCCTCTCACAATGAGAACAGCCCAGTTCATATCAGGAAGCCAGTGTGACAAGCTTCTCCTAGAGATTAAACAGCACACATCTTCCCCTCTGGAGTCAGGAAGCGATGCTCAAAGACTAGAGCTCCCCAAAGAGAACTGCAGCCATTCTCAGCGACAAGGTCCCGAGCTCCTCTGATGATAACATCTGAGATCATATCAAGAAAGTCAGCATGACAAGCTCCTCCAGGAGAACCAACAGCTCCAAAAGAACCAAAAGCTCCAAACAACACTTAGAAGACCCCACAATGCTGCTCTCTTCCTCTCCACTTCTCTTTTTTATGCTGTCAACAGTCCTCAGGTGAACCATCTACACTCAGCACCATGCTGATTCATTTCAGCTAGTGTTTAAGTCGACCACCAGTTTTTTAATCCACCACAGTTCTGTTTCATTTCCTTGATGTATGTGTTTGTTCCCTGACTACTGCAGCTGTCAGCAGCCTGACATCAGGTACAGGGATCATTCCAGAATCATCTTCTTTTTCAGAATTGTTTTAGGCACTCTGGTTCCTTTGTCTTTCCATATAGCATGTAGAATGTCTGTCTACATCTACAGAAAAGCCCTGCTGGGATTCTGATAGGAACTGCCCTAAACCTGTATGGCAACTTGGGAAGAAGCAATATCTTCCTGACCTGGGACTGTCATTTGTGAGCTCAGTGTCTCTGTCTATGCAAATCTTGATGGCTTTTCTTTTCCTTTTTTTTTCTTTTAAAGATAGCAAAATACAGTAAAACAAGACAGAACAAAGCCAATCAAGACAATGCAGCAAAATTGGTGCAGAACTTCAGAGCAGGATACTGGGAAAACAATAATAGCTACCATAGTATATCTTGTTATCTTCACAATAGTTGTCCATTCCTTCAGGTATAGCAAAATCAAACCAAAAACAAAACACTATAAAACCAATCAAAACAGAATATTGAATAGAGCAAAACAATCAGAACAAAGCAAAACAGCGAAAACAATATTGGCCTTCAAAGACAAGCTAGAAGGAAATCCCACATATTTGCTATATTGCATACGGTCATCCTCCCAAGAGATGCTCAGACCTCTGACCCCAGGCCTGCACAATCAACCAAACTATACAAGTATTTAGTAGCTTTATGTACTTTAGTTGCTATCAACTCAGGCTGTCCTTGGAACCATCTGGTTGCTAAAAGGGGAGGGGTGAGGGGGTTGATTCTCAGCCCAGGCACCAGTAGGCTCAAGGGAGGTGCTGACTTTTCTCTCCCTGTTGCGCGAGTGCGCGGCTTGTGTTGCTTACCAGGAAGCCTGGGTACTTGATTTCTTAGTTGGTCCCTCAAGTCCCAGCATGGTGGATTCTTGGGAGACGCAGGCTTTTCTCTCCCTGGTGTGTATGCGGCTTGTGCTGCTCTTGATGGCTTTTCTGGCATTTACAATCTTTCAGCATATAAATCCTCTACATGTATTGTGAGATTTATACCTAAGTAGCTTTAAAATTTTTTAAAAATTTTTATTTTAAAGAGAATAAAACCAAACAAAATGGAATAGAATAAAGTCAATCAAAATGAAACAGTGAAAGAGACAGAGGACTTCAAAACAGAATAATAGGAAATCAACAATGGCTACCATAATGCCTCTTGCTATCAAAATTGTTGCCCATACCATCAGAAATAATAAAATCAAACAAAACAGAATAAAACCAATCAAAACAGAACACTGACTAAAACAAAACAATAAAATGGAGCAAAACAGTGAGAACAATATTGGATCTCAAAAACAAGACAGAAGAAACCCCCCATAGTTGCTATACTGCATATTGTTATCCTCTAAATAGATGCTCAGACTCCTGGCTTCAGGCCTGAAAAATCAAACAATAAAGCATTAAGTTATTTTTGTACCTCAGTTGCTATCAACTCAGCCTGTATCCCTCTGAATCAACTAAGGTTGTGGGGGTGGGGGTTCTTGTCTCCCAGCCTGGCTCATAGGAAGGGCGAATTGGTTTTTTGTTTCATAACTTTTAAAGATTTTAATGTATTGCGATTTTACTGTGGGCATGAAATTTCCATGTGCTTATTGATAGTGGATGAAAATATGATTGATTTTTGTGTTTTTCTCATATCCTTCA
>PVJX010030845.1:0-21027 GCA_004027295.1 Dolichotis patagonum
TTTTAAGTTTGAAATTAAAGTTTGTATCAGACAGATGGAAACTCTCACTCTAAAGATTTTGTGAACTGGATCCTCTGTCAAAGAAAGATGAAAAACTCTTCCAAGGGTATCAGTGGGATTAGATATATACTGTAGGACATAAATGCTTAATCTAGCATTTCAAAGAGTCTAGACCTCTCTTGAAATATTAGGAGGAATATGAGGATAGAATGTGTCTGGAAAATGTGTGCCTCTGTCTAGGGAAAGGGTTTAGGGTTTCTATCAGCTTCTGTTTCTTTTTCCATCAGCTTCTGCAAATGGTCTACACCCAAAGAGAAGGCTCAAAACCATTCCCTGGGGTGCATTAGAAGGCCCTTAAAATCATGGGACTCTCTAATGTTGAACAATATCACATGAGCTATTAATATTTATGATTATAATAGTTAACTAACTATGCAAAGCAATTCATTTTAGGTAATCATTTGGATTGACAGGGCCTGACTAGTAGGAATCACCCTGCTAATACAGGTTCAGCCTGAACGTTTCCGGCAGGCCACACCAAGCAAGCTCTTGAGCCGAAAGACCAATGGTCAGGTCACCCTGCAGACTTCACTGAGGCGCGCAGGCAACAAAAGGCGGCCCATGTTCTGAGCTTGGATCTTCCCATAACCTGATGGCTTTCGGCAATTAATCTCACTGGCCCTCATTTTCCTTCCCTGAAAGTGTTGACTGCTATAATTTTTAAATTCCATTGCATCATTAAAACTCAATGATTTAGGAGAATAGTTTTCAAACTTTTTCAGCTTTAAGCCCTGTCCTAGGTTTTTAAGGCTCTCCTTTGGTCACTGCATGAATTTGATCTAAATTTTAAGTTTTAAACTTTAACTTCCAGGAAGCAGAGTACAAAAATAACTAAGAATGATCATGTAAATCATGGAGTTAATATGTAAAATGGTAACTAACACTCTGAAAAGGTTTTGCTAAGAAGTTGTGTGTAAATGGAATTTGGATGGCCTAATAAGACTCCCTAATAATTTAAACTAAATCTAAATTAGGAGTCCCAGTGTCCTTTCCTTCCAGTTGACAAGCAGTTAGGGAAGGCTCCTCATCACTCACTGGCTACTCACCTCTGGTGTTTCTGTAAGGTTTCAGCTGTTTCGTTGCTGGAATTCTCTTGTCAATCATGAGCTGTTGTCAGGCTGTTTTCTAGATTTTATCTTTATCTTTCAGGGTCTTAGTATGATGTTCCTGTGTGTGTATCTCTTTGTGTTTATCTTACCAAGTGGCCATTCACTTAGTTGGGTTTGCTAAATCTAAAATATTAACTATTAAACAGCTGTTTGTCGTCATGCTTAGAAAGTCCTCAGCCACAAGTTCTAAGGTATTTGCTCCTGCTCTTTCCTCTCTCCTGCTGTTCACTTACAGGTATGCTGGGGTCCTGCCGGCTCTGTTCACTCTTCTTCTTTGTTTTCATCGCTCTCCAAGGTGCACAATCTTCTTCAGTTTGTAGACTCTCCTTTCTGAGCCCCTCAGCAAAATTATCGTTTCAATTATTTTACTTTTTGCAATGCTAAAAGCTGTTTAAGACTATTTATTCCACTTTCACAATCTATATAAATCCCACCGTATTCTCAGACATCTTCTGAGATCCACAGTTATTGTGACTTTTAGAGCATCAATTTAAATCACAGTAATGGGGCCAGTGTATAGCTCAGTGGCATGGTGCCCGCCTGGCAAGTGCAAGGTCCTGGGTTCAATTCCCAGTTGTGAAATAAATAAACTACAATAACAAAATAATTGACTTTGAACCTTAGAGTAATTGAATTAGTAAAAAAATTATTTATCAATCATTGTATTATTTTTGAAAGTTATATCAACTAACTCAGTATTGAGCATTAACTTACATTTAATTTTTATACATTAATATATATTTTATATGTTATACCATATATTACACATATATTACATAAGTGTTATATAATATAATAATATAGTCATGATTGTGTTATATATAATTATGCAATATATTGTATAATTACTAATTTATTTTAATTAGTATTATAATAATATTACTATTAGTTATCATTAAGCTGTAATAAATAGACTATGGATTCTTAGGCAATTTCTTACCAGATTAAAATCCCAAAAGTAGAAAACATAAAAATAAGCCTAGTTTTAATAGATATGCCCTAGATTCTTGCTTTTATTCTGTAGAGAGTGAAAATCAGTGGATTTAAAAGTGATGCACAAACTACACACGATGGTGCACACCTGTAATCACTGCTACTCAGGTGATGGATCAAAAATTTGAGCCCAACCTTGGCATTTTAACAATCCCATGTCTCAAAATAAAAAATTAGAACTGTCTGGGGATGCAGCTCAGTGCGAAGGCTTGGGGTTCAGTCCCCAGCACCACAGAAAGAAAGAATTGCACAAATGCCTTGGGCGACATGAGCGTACGTTCCTGTGATCTGTGATAATGGGTTACGGTGTGAATATGTAATCTGCTCATGGCACACGGCCAGAGTCACCATGGAGCTCTGCCTGGTGGTCTGTGAGTCAGAGTGTAGCAACACACTTCCCAGCTGTCTGTGTCTCAGAAGGAAGGGAAATTCAAAAATTGTAATGAAATGGGAATTAAAGGAGTAGTTACAAAGAGATACAAATATGTAAGATAAGGGATCTATTTTGTCAGTTTTAAGGAAATCATTGTAAGTTAAAATTGCTGTATACTTTGTTCAACATGATAGAGTAATAAGTAAAGTTTTAAAGTTAGGTTGAAAACTGTTAGTTTACCACTTTATTTGTATGTTTAAACATATACAAAAACAGACATAGATTAGTAAACAAAATTTATGAATAATAAAGATTATTCAAAAGATGACTGACCTTTGAGTATCTGTTTCTTTGCTTTCATTGTGATTTGTTTTGTTTTGTTTGTTTTTTGTTTACTGAGACTAGTTCTTACTGTGTAGTGCAGGCTGGCCTCAAATTTACTATGTAGCCCAGGCTGGCCTCAAATTCACAGTGATCCTCCTGCCTCTGCCTCCAAAGTGCACCATGATGCCCCACTCATCATGTTTTTGAATCATTTTTACACAAAAAAAACCCTTCATTTCTAAGATGTTAGGATTCCTAAAAATTACTGTTAATTGTTAATGTTTTAAGTATTATCCATCTGACAAAGACTATAATAATTTTCTTCTCTTTAGACACCTCTTATAAGGTTTATCTTTATGCATGTTTGCATTTTATCTGGTAGTGCTACATTATTTTCACATAACATTATTTTCACATATTTTCAAAGTCAAGCTTTGAATGCAATAGTGTTAATATAGCTTTGCAATCTTGACCCTGTATAGAGGCTACTGGGTAGTACCAATGTTTCCTACATTTATTTTCATGGAAAGATGCTAGAGCTACATTGGCATAATTGTTTATTCCATCTTTCTTTTAGCTTAATCACTATAAAAACATCAAAAGCACAAGTTCCAGTGCCTCTCTCTTGGAAGCCAGATGTTAAACATGCCTTTTCCTTTCCTAAGCAGTCATTACAGCAATTCCAGACTCTGATCATGCTGAGGCAGATTAGGATGTGGCCAGATGACTGGGCAAGTGGGTGGGGCATATGTGCCCAAGCCCTGCACTTGGGACCAATCAGAGAATGCTATCTTCAATTCTCCTGGGGTGAAGTCAAGCAGGTTTTGATAGGATGGCCTAGGCATGTTCCCACAAAAGACAGTGGTTGTTATGGATTAAAAACTGATGGTCAACTTAACACCAACTGAATTAAATCAGCATGGTGCTGAGCGTAGATATTCCACCTGAGGAAAGTTGGCAGCATAGATATATGGAGAAGGAGAAGGGAGGCATTGTGGGTTTCTCTAAGTGTTGCTGTTTGAGCCGTTGGATCTCCTGGAGAAGCTCTGGTCCTTACATCAAGTATCCTTCCTGTCTCCAGAGGGGAAGATGTGTGCTGCTTAATCTCCAGGATGAACTCGTCATGCTGGCTTTCTGGCTTGTACTCAACTGTTCTTATTGTCAGAGGAACTTGGGACCTCCATGTCACTGAAGATGGCTGTGGTACTTTTCAGGACAGCCCTGGTTCTTATTATGAGCATGACTTCTCTGCTCCAGTATAGAATCCTCAACCTACCAGCACAGCTCCTTCACCCCGCTGGCATAGGCTTACTAGTTTCCACCACTGACCTTTGGGCCTCCCCAGCGCAGATCCATAAAACAGACTGGTCTCGTGGGCTCTAGACCTCCAGTTGAACTCATGGGAGGTGTTGTCATGGGCTCTAGATTTTCATCTGGACTCATGCAGGACAGTGCTGTGGGACCCAGGCCCTTGGCTGAATATTCCGGGATTTTAGTGTTGTGGATAGATTTCCTGCACTTTCTTGTGTTAACTTTGAGTGACCATCATAAATAATATTATGTGTCCTGCTCCTAATTGTTCTCCTGGGTGATAATTTGTGTCCTGATTCTAATTGTTCTCCTCACACCCCCTGACTACATCAGTGGTCATTGACCTCTTGGGCATTGTAAGCTCTTTCAGTGGCCCACTCTCACCCTGTACTGTGTACTTTAATTGGCCCACACTAACTCTGCAGAGCACATTTCTTTTCCTACCTTTAATAAATGTAAAACCTCACTCCCTTTTCTCTTGTTTTTTCCAATGCTTTGTTCCGTATGAGAACACTGAAAAAGATTTCTGGAAAGAGTTCACAGCACTCAAGAACCTGACAATAATGCCATATTCTTCACATTGTGCAGAAAAGACAAGTTGTGATTTAAAAGTGCTGAGGCAAAAGTTGAAAACTCATCACAAGCTTGTGGCCTACCTGGATAGATCGTTTGCTGAAGCAGAGGCAATCGTCCTTGTTGCTGTGTGTGTCAGCAGCGTTCCCCTGCGTACTGCCCTTAGCCTATTTAAACTTTATTGCTTCAAAGTAACACATAATGGAAATCTGCTTGTATCTGTAGTCTGTTTTCATTGCTTGTCATGTAATTGCCAACCACTATCCCAAACTAAATCTATCATTACCATCCTGACTGGGATGCTCTGGTTAATATACTTTCCTGGTTCTTATCTGTAAAATAATCCAGGTATATTCTATACTATAAGCTGTACCTTCTGAACTGTTCTTATCAAGAGCATATACCTGCTAAAATATAAGAATTCACAACCACTTATTAATACCAGATATGCCTTGGGTTTAAGGTTTGGCATGTTATGAAAGTAAAGGGGTTGTCTAATTTCTGTGGATGCTCTAATAATAAATGGACAATGAAGTAATGAGTTGTTAAAGACAAGATAACATCTGATGGAAGCGATATCATTCTAAAAATTGGAGCACATTCTAAAAATCATACTTTTGGAGCTAAGGAAAATATACTAGACATCTACTATGAAAAACAAACAGCCATTACTGATATTCCAACGATTTTTAATTATCAGTTATTCAATATGATTTCATCAGTCCTGAAAGACCCATTCAAATACAATGATCTGCCCCTGAAGAAGAGAAAAAATGGTGATTTTTAAAAACTTTGAGCTTGGGTGGTTCACTTTCCAAAATGGCCACTTGGTGGCTCTGAAGTACTTTTCTGGGCCTTTATTACCATTTTTACCTGGAAGCATCTAAGATGCCGAGGGAGGATTGCTCCAAAATATAAAAATATGGATGAGAAAAACTTTGCCAAAGGCTCAACAAATAATTAAAACTTCCCTTACCTTTAATTATCAAAATCCAAGGGAAATTATAAGGTAGGACAAATTTCAGAATCTCATTTTGAGAACCATTTACAAATAGACTAATGTCATTGCACAAATAACAAAAGTTTTCAATGTATTTCAGTAATAACCTGCACTTTGGTTCGGACAAAAGTTGCCTTGTTCAGTGACTTGCCTAGCACACATGACCCTGGGTTCTATCCCCAGAACTACAAAAAAATTTCTTTAATAAAAAATTCTTCACTGAAAAGATGATGCTTTATTTGATGCCAATAAAATTGGATTTTTTCCACTTGGATAGAAAAAGAACTTTTTAAGTACCACAATTAAAGTTTGATGTAGTCTTCAAATGAATAAAAAACCTCATTGCCTAAGTATCCCTGAAGTTCTAGAGAATGAAACAAATTAATAATACATTTTAATTAAAATATCATCAACATCAAAACTGTCCAGAGACTGGACATGTACCTTAGTGACAAAATTATTGCTTTGCCTGTGTAGGTCTTGGACTCAATCCCTAGCACTACATAAGCAAAAGAAAACCAAAACTGTCCAGGTTTTTAGAAGAGTTTAATTCTTCCTAGGCTAAAGTTCTACCTTTTTCCCTAACGATAATGTGATGTACACCATAAAACATAAACTCTCATATAGATTCATGAGACTAAGATTAACTCCTTTTTCAATAGACCTTACTTTGTTACATTCTAATATTATCAGTTACTGTCAAAGCTAATAGCGTGTGTATAATTACATGCTCAACAGGTGCAAGCTACCTTATGAAAGAGACATCAACACTCTTCTATATGACGTGAAGTCAGAAAACTGAATATGATGAGAAGGAATCAAAAACATCCGACAAAAGGTTACCTCGCATACTTCTTTTGTGTGTTGCAGGTTCGAGTAGAACCCAGAGCAAGCACTGTCCAGCTGGAGGTCTAGAGCCCAGGACAATGTATCACGCAAGTGTGTATCAAGGATCTACACTGGGAAGGCCCAAAGGTCAATGGTGGAAGCTGGACAGTCTGCAGCAGTGGGATGAAGGATCTGTGCCTGTAGGCTGAAGGATCTGAACTGGAGCCAGGAAGCGACATTCAAAGTAAGGAGGAGGAGTAGGAGAGGAGGAAAAATAAATCACGAGGTATAAATGGTTTCTACCCCAGATTTTTAGATTAAGAACCATGAGTAGAGCTTACATTTTATTATGCGCCTTCTTTTATTATTTGCAAACTTCCCTTTGTGTGGGTCAAGGTATTAGATCATGAAAGGACTGCCCTGGTCCTTTGTGCCCTTCTCTCAGCTGTCTTCTTTCCTACATCCTTTCTGACCTCCACAATTTGCCTACCTCAAACCCTTGCCATAGCTGCCAGTTTCTCCAGCTGACAAATTTACCATTGTCTTCAGACCCTTCAATAA
Source organism: Dolichotis patagonum (assembly GCA_004027295.1). Taxonomy (NCBI): domain Eukaryota; kingdom Metazoa; phylum Chordata; class Mammalia; order Rodentia; family Caviidae; genus Dolichotis; species Dolichotis patagonum. The sequence continues at coordinate 7,133 of PVJX010030845.1, forward strand.
GACCTCCTAATGTGTCTCTATATCTTCATTGAACTGTAGAATGAAGGAATGCCAGGAATAAAAAGACACATTAGACCTAACAGGAACTGAACGTAACATGGGTCCCAAATGCTCTCACACTTCTACAACACCTCCATCCCCTAAAACTAGCTGCTTAAACTTTCCTTTGGGTTCCTATCTCAAGTCACATCCAGTCGACAGCAACGTATCAAAATGACACTGAAGTCTCCATGATCAACCTGCGTCCTCTGGGATCTGAGTTTGGCCACAAAAAGAAAGTAATGAGTCACAAGATAAATAAGAACTACCTTTACCATGATATAAATGCCAAAGAAAGGACATCAGCAGCCAATACTAAAAATGAACGTATGGCTTCCCTGCCACATAGCAGAAATCACAAGATTCCTTGGAAACATAATGCACAACTGAAATTGCCTTCCTGATAATAATATGATAGGCTTGGTTCTCAACTGCCCCCTTGATCGTCTTCAGCCCAGGTAGGAAAGGACTCTCCCCTTGCCAGCAGCATGTGAGTAAGCCAGTTTGGAAGCTGAGCCTCCGGCTTTCAGGTGGCAGCAGTCTCATCTGACACTTGGCTGTGACCTCATGAAAGACTGACCAAGATGCACCCAACTTAGTGACTTCCAAATTCCTGACTCATGGGAACTGTGGGAAAATAAATATTTGTTCTTTCAAGCTGCTGAACTTTGGACTCATTTGTTACGCAGCAACAGATCATTAATATACCTTCTTTCTCTGAGAGGGAAGGAAATCAGAGAGTAACAGGAGAAGTGTGATATGGGAAAGAAGGAATGGAGAATGCCTGATGAACTCTACTTTATCTGTAAAATTAAATATGAGTTACGTTATCTGCTAAACAGTGAGGCAACTTCATGAGACTGGCAAGAAGAGACTGAAGCAGCCATGCAGAAAACAGGAGAGGAAACTGACAAGCAGCACAGGGAAGATACATGAGTTTTCTTTGAGCCTGCCTTCCTTTATGCCAAAGCCAACCACAAAAATCATAGTTGGTAATGGAATGCAATCAGGCTCTGTGTAATGAGCCTCAGTTCCAGGTGTAAAATTCTAGTTACAGTGTCCTGCTGTGCCAGCCCAGAGTCTGCCTGTGTGGACAAACCGCTGATGAGTGGGTAAGTGGCTGAGGAGGGCTCAGACATGTCCTGAAAAAATACTTCAGTTGCCAAGAGGGATTTTCAACAACCAACCAGACAGAGCCCCATGTATTATTTATGAACAGGGATAGAATCTCAAAAGAAAGTATTATAAGAGAAAAATCAACATCTGTGTTTTTCTCGGCATCATATCTAAAGGTTGCCTTCTTTCTCTCCTTCTCCCCTTCCCCACTCTCTCCCTTCCTCCTCCCCCCTTCCTTTGCCTCCCCCCTACTCCCTGATTATTAGCAGGAGATTCCTGGGATTTCTCCTGATTCAACCAGCCACTACTCTTTACTCTTTGTCTCAGAACATGGTGGAGCGCCAGCACATAAAGGGAACCAGGTCAAGATTGCCTTCTTTTAAAGTGACTTCAGAGAAACTGTGTAGCCCCAGTGTCTCCAGACTCCTTAGGCCTGCCCCAAATGGGGTCGCTGTATCTCCTCAAGAGTGACAAATCCTGCCCTCCTTGATAGCCTAACTTCTCCACATACTGGCTATTTGCAAACTGAGAAACTGAAGCTAATTGGGGAACTAAAGCTTCTCTGCAAAACTAGTGCCTGTCTTTCCTTACACAATAGAGTCCATTCATTCACTTATCCTTTCCCTCCTTCAGCTATTTGATTACTTAGCAACTCGTTACTGAGTGCCTGCTGAATAATGGGACAAGCATGTACTAAGGCTGGGAATAAAAAGATGAGTATTGTGATCTTCAAGAAGTCACAAAAAGATCCGGCATATAGAACTCAATAAACATGTGCTGAATAATGATAAATATTCTTGCCTGCTGTGGGCATTCTAGCTTAACAGGGCAACTAAACGCAATGGCCTCTCCCGTTGGTGTATGCAAAGCCAAAGAGCAGGACCAGAACATTGATTATCCACAACATAGCCAGGAAAGTCCTGGAGTTTATACTATGAGGAACAGAGAGCTCACATTTTCTTCAGGGAATACATATGTATATGTCCATACAGGAAAGTACTTCAGGGGCAGACACTCCTGAGCATGCTCAGTGTAAGGTGTATATTTCTGGGCTTGCTCAGTTCAAGGTCATGGAACACATGTTTAAAGGTTAAGATGACAGACACAAACATTTGGAAGCTTGCTTAGTTTGGAGTTTCAAAGATAGCGCACATGAACACCTCCTAAGGTTTTCCAAAGAAGTTTCAGTTGAAGCACAGGAAAAGGCATTCTGAAGGTACACTGAGGCAGAGGTTTTCCCATAAAGATGCCTGACTCACTGAGCTGCTCACCGTAGCGGAAGGAGGTGTGTAAGTGAATAGTTTAAATTGTTTTAGGGCAGTGATAGAAAACCTTTTAGAACCTTCATTGATAACAGTCTACTGCAACATGCATGGCGTAGGTTCACCATCACTTTTTAGGGTAGTAGTAAAGGAATTGATGGAGTACTCTAAATATGGAGGATCATATGTTTGTGGAAGTTAGGGGTGGTCTGAAAGAGAAAGTATCCTGTGTGATCTTGAAGAAAAAGTAAGAATTTTCTAGGAGAAGAAAGTTGTAAAGATCTTTCCAGGCAGACCAAAACTACTTACAATTCTTATCTTTAAGATTCTTTCTGCCACTCTAATCTAAGAGTACTTTACAACTATAAAAATGTGTCAGTATTTTGTTGAGTTTCAAGCTTTTGAGTTTGTTTTTGCATTTGTTCCCAGATCAGTAATAGAGTGACAAAGTTGATTGTAAAACAACCCTATCAAAGAAAATATTTTGATAAGAGTAGACTAAAATAATTCAACTAAATAATGGGGGAGTATTGTAAGTTTCTTTTTGGAGAGACTTATAATTTATAAGCAAGGCAGAAGATATTTGTACTTAAAATAGTCTCTTTATTATCACTAAGCTCTTCCTTTGTCATCTAGCGGAGAAGCCAAAAAAGATCCCCAGATCCATGCTAGATCAGTGTTTATTTTTCTTTGCTTCTTTGGAGCAATTGAAGAGACTGTCAGATGTTGTACAGCCTACATCAAATTGGTAGAAGGACTTGGAAAAGCAAAATGCAGTAATCTAATTTGTTATTATCAATTCACTAGTTATTAAATATACTGAGAAAATTCTTAATTCCATGACAGAATGAAAAATCACATTGTACAAGGGAATTGAGCTTGGTAAGCCAAAGGCATCTTCTAAATTGGAATTTAGAATGAATTCTTATTTGCAGAAAGAACCAGGGATAAAAACTGACACTTACTAAAGTGTCTTAATGAGTAAGCACAAGCATTTTTTTTAAAAAACTTCCAGTATAATAGGACCAATGAAAATTAGGTGTGTGCCATGAAGTTGTCTAACCTGTTCTATTTGGCCTATAAACTACTTGGACAACAATAAATTAAATAAAAGAGAAAAGTAAGAAAATGAGATATAGAAAGGCAAAGAGCCAAATCAATTTCCAATTTAATGAGTGTGAGTATCTTACTTTTGCTCTTTGCGTTACAACAGATTCTTATTTTTGCCACGTTGCAATCCTTAGCATTTAACATGTTGATGGGCATGGCACTGCAGTTTCAAACTGATTATTAGGTGTTTAACCAGGAAAACTATGCAACATTTCTATGAGTCAATCCTGCAATAGAAGGATAACACCCACTGAGCCAGTCTGGAGCAAAGCAGAATGGGACGCATATTTGGAATTATCCCTTTCCTAGCTAACACTACTGCTAGTCTGGCTCTTGTATAACAGAATTCTATAGAATATGATCAAGAACTTAATAATCCCCTAAACAAACAGAAGTCCTTGTGTCACACCAAGCAAGCAACACTTACCACTCTGTCAGTAATTGGCTTTCTACATCAGAGGCTTCTTCAAAGAGGTTTGGGAAACTCAAGAGTAAACAGACTCCACAGATTTCCTTACTACAAGCATTCTCAGATTGTTTCATAGGACCATGTACATTATTCCTTTCAGAGAGAATTCAGCATTCAGTTGGTGCTCCAGATCTGTGGGTTCTTTATTTGCAAATTCAAATTGGATCAGTAATACTTAGAAAAATTTCATCTGTATTGAACGTGGACAGATCTTTTTCTTGACCTTATTTCCTAAGCAATAGATTATATAACATTTACATTGTACTGGGTATGTGACCAAGATATATGCAAGTACTACATCGTTTTATATAAATATTCTGAGCCTTGAAGATTGTGGTCATCTGCAGAGAGCTTGGGAGCTATTTCCAGAGGGTTCAAAGGGGTGGTTGTGGTGGGTCTTTCGACTCACTTGACCACAGAAGCTGTGTCAAGAGTCATCCGATGGGACCCATGTTCCACAGATCAGACTTCAAGAAATGTTGCTGTTTAAACACACTTGTTTCTTCTTTGTTCTTGTTCTTGTTCTTATTTTATTTTATTTTATTTTTTTTTATTTTTTGGTGCTATGGCTCAAATCCAGGGCCTCATAATACTAGGCAAGTGCTGTAACACTAGCTACACCCTCCACCCCTAATTACTATTCTTGAACACCCCTATTATTAATGGAGCACTGGACACTCTGAGAAGGACACGCCTGTGAAGGAGCACGTTAGCAATAACAGCTTTTCCCTTTCCAGCACATGTACCAACACCTACTGGTGACCAGACCCCTGGCACTATCCTTTTCAAAACACTAACAATTTTACAGTGAATGATTCTGTGTAGTGCAGTATATTCACATTGTACAACCTCCACTTCTTTCTAGTTCCAAAACATTTTATCACAGTCTTATAAAAATTCACACATATTAAAAAGTTAACTCCCTATTCTCTCTTTTTCCTAGCCCTTAACAACTACTAGTCAGTTTTCTGTCTATATGGTTTTACCTATCTGGATATGTCACAAAAAAATGGAATCTCCAATAAGTGGTTTTCGCTTCCAACTTCTTTCAAATATAGCATGTTTTTTAGGGCTCACCCACACTGTAGCATATAAACAAAACTCCATTCCTTTTTATGGCTAAATAATATTTCATTTTATAGATATACCACACTGTATGGCTATACAGTTCTACTGTATAGGTGTACCACAATGATTATGTGGGGGCATTCACTAAGATATGCATGAAATAGATATGAAACCTTCTGAGATAAAAAATCTTCTGAGTCCAGAAGCCCCAAACCTCCCAAATGCATGGTTAAAGATTAAAAGACAGCCCACAGAGCCACAAGTCCACGTAGTATCAAAATACATTACCTAAAGTTATATGTGCTCTGGCCCTTGTCCTCCCCACACTCTGATTTATTACTGATATTGGCCCTCAAGTCAGTCATGTAGCAGACTTCCGTCCCTTACATGAATTCCTGCTCAGATGTCCTACTTTTGTCCTTTATTCTTGTTTCCTGGTTGTATCAATAAAAACCCTAGACGCTTCAGATTGGGACTTTTTTCCGAGGACTCTCTCATGACAATGGTCATGAGAGGCAGCCCCTCTGGGCTCTCCGAGAAGTTAAATTGTACATGGACCCCGAGCAGTCTGTCATCCTTTGTGCCATGCCACGGTCATAGCATTGATAGGCAAATGTAGTTTATCCATTCATGCTTGATAACCAATTGGACCTTTTGCCTATTATTAGTAACGCTGTTTCCCAGTTCAAGATATATCTACAAGTGGTATTATGGAGTCACAGAAATAGTTTTGCTACTACAACTTTGCAGCATTATAAGGCAAATCAAATTCATATGATTTGGCTAGCTTGAGACATAATGTATTTAAGAAAATACGTGTATTTTTTTCTTTCTTTTTTTTTAAATTGGTACCAGGGATCGAACTCACAACCACGCACTTGCAAGGCAGGCACTTATGCCGCTGAGGTAAATCCCCAGCCCCAGTGTATTTTCAATTTATTTGAGAAAAATGTATGTTGATGCCTTACTGTCAGGGAGCTTTGGGAATAACTTACTAAAGCAAGATTCTTCTCTACACACCATCATTCCCTCATGAATAACTGCTCAGTTTTAGTGAACTATTCATTTCTGTTATTCAGCTAGATAGAGTTTCTGTTGTCTTCTCTGCCAATAAGAGTTCAGCAAACACAATAAGAGTGGATGCCTTTGGTGGCTCTATTATTAGAAGGTGCTGTGTTCATGAGAAGGCGTAAAATAATGAGGAAAAACAAGTAACACCAGCACTGGATCAGCGATTCTGGAAAACTCGTAAAACATCCAGAGGTTATTTGTTTGTTTGTTAGTAGTAAAAGTGCTTCATTTGAGCATACGTCTCTTGGAAGAGTTAATGATTTCTTTAATACTTTCCAATAGACAAACATGAAAATTAAGCACATTAATTAAGCAGAGAACCCCAACCATAGTTCTCATCTTCCCTGAATATTTCCTAAGGCTTAAACCAGGCCTCTTTCCAAAGCCATTCTTTCAGTGGGGGTACTAAGAAAATGCTGGGTTTTTATCTTAAGGTTACACATGATACTAAGAACTGACCGATTGTAAATTTCTTTCTAGTGAGAATGAAGTCTATATTCAAGCAAAATATCAGAATTTTCATTGAAGTAACTCTACACTCTAGTTTTAAATTTTACTATGCTATTAGCAATAGATAAACAACAAAAGTTTTTTTACATTGAATTTCACTGAAATTTAAATATTAAAAGCACATTAAATATACAAACTAAGGAAATGAATACATTAGCTACGGTGCAATCCATCAGACTTCAACAGTAGTTACTTTGAGGAGGAATAGTGTCATGGTTTATGTCAGTGGCCCCCAAGCCTCATGCAATTATAGACACAACCAAATCTAAGATTTGTGATTGGTTCATTGTCTAGCACTTGGATTGGTGGTTTGAGTGTTTGAGACACTCAGGGGTGGAGCCAGGATATGACGTATCTGCCAGAGGAAAGTGTGTATCTCTGTCTCTTGTGGGTTCATGCTTTTGCTGTTTGCAGCAGCCATGAAGGACTACTCCGCCATGCCACACTGCCTTGTAGCCAACAGAGTATGAACTGAAACCTCCAAGAATTGTAAGAAATAAACTTTTCCTTCCCTGACTTTGGGTATCAGGTATTTTGTCTCAACAAGTAAAAAGTAACTAAGACAAATAGTGTATCTCAGTCTGACATCACTATAGTAAATGACACAAAAGATTGCTGACTTGCCTTTCCAAGATCTTCCATAAGTGGCTAGGAAGGTTCATGGCACAATCTAGAACTTAGCCATTGTCCTTGAACAGATAAAACCAGACTGGGAAAGTTCTTGTCCTTATATTTGCAGAGCTTTCAGGGGGCAAAGATAGGCACAGTGAGATTTCACAGCTGCAGGTCTCTGGGGTTGGGATGGAGATGATACTCTTCCACAGAGCAAGGTTCATGTGATTTGCCTGAATTATCCAGCTGATGTGCTGAGAGGTAAAACAACTCAGGAGGCACTGTGTTTATTATCTCTGGGCAGTTTATTTGGCCTTCCTCTTCTTTTTACCCATCTAATGTTGCAGCGGCAAGTAGAAACACCAACACAAAACCCAAGATTTGGAGACACATTTATTTCCACCCACAAGCACTGATTGGCATCATTCCCAGAATATCAGGCTCTGATCTCTGGTGGTCTAGGGCTTTTTTATGGAATAAGCAAGCAGGAAGTGCATAGGCAGAACAGCTTGTCATTTGGAGACTGATTTATCCAATGTGCATCATGGTGACCAGCTATGCCTTCACAGTGACCAGCCATTTCTAAGAGACCAGAAGCAACTGGAACTGGAACAGGAACTATTACCTGGGCAACTAAGAAACTGAAGTGTACTGGCGTGGCGGGGGGTGGCATTTTCTGTTATAACATATCTAAATATTTTAATCCAAAATTCCATGAGATTTCTGCTCTAAATTTTAATAGTACATATATCTTAAAAGAATAAGACAAGATTATGTCCATAAATAAACAAATAAAGAAAATGTGGTATCTATACACAATAAAGCACTACTCAGCTATGAAGTATAAATTCAAGACATTTGTAAGAAAATGTATACACCTAGAAAATATAATGTTAAGTGAAATAAATCAGACACACGTGCTTAAATACCATATGCTACCTCTCATTTGAGTATGGCATACTATAAACAAACAACAAAATAAAGGATGAATAGAAGGAGACAAGGAGATAGATCTATTGCAGATGCGAAGGTAACCAGGAGACCAAGGGTGAGGGAGGAGAAGAAGAGGGAAAAAAAGGTTTAAGATGTGCTGTGTCTATTTCCCAAATACCCCAATGATGTAAACATTATATATCATAAACATGAACTAATAGCAAGAATGGAAACGAGGAAAGGGGTGGGAGGTGGATTTAAAAATATAGCTGTGCTACATACATGTATCTACTCCCTAAGATGAAGGTAAATTTCATGTACTAAAAGCACGTACTCATTTTTTTGAGTACATAAATAGACTGAATATTATGGAAACACACACCTGTAATCCTACCTACTCAGGAGGTTGAGGCAGGAGGATCACATGTTCAAGGCCAGCCAGGGTAACTTAGCAAGATCCTACCTCAAAATAAAAACAGCTGGAGATGTAGTCCAGTGCTCCCTGGTTCAATCCCCAGCACTGACCAAAAAAAAAGTTCAAAAAATATCAAATAACACAGAACAAGAATGAAAGAACAGGAGGAAGGAAGGAAGGAAGGAAGGAAGGAAGGAAGGAAGGAAGGAAGAAAAAGGCAGACAGAAAGGCTGTTGTTCAGCTTGCTGCCTACTTCCTACCTCTTCAGTTCTGTTTTACCACAGGTGAGCATAGCTAACAGTTTGGTGCCTACCTTTCCAAATTGTATATTTACAGAGATATCAATGGAGACTGAGAACTAAACAATGAACTACATTGGAACTACTTATCTGTACCACTTTCAAAACAAGAACACACTGTACGTGAAGATATGGACAACTATTTGGAAGAAAACAAGAGTCAATATGATAGTGAAGATCTCTGTCTTGCCTTGAAATTTATACCTCTTACATTGCTTTCTTGTGTTCTATTTTGTTCTGTTTTGTTGTGTTTAATTTTACCCTTTAAAAAAAAAACACAATTCATCTGTCACACATCCTGAGAAATTCCTGTCTACCACAATTTTAACACATTCTCTCCCCACTCCCAGAACATCTCTGACTTTCTATATTCATGTTTCCTTCTATGGGCCCAAACACAAGCTGGATGTCGATGTACGTACAAATGCCACTGTAGCTAATGAAATTTGCTTAGAATATGCTAAAATAGTAGTATAAATGTTTAAGTTTTAAGAGATAAATGACAGTTGCCTCTCAGCTAATCAAAGAAATAGAAGAAAAGCATAGAGACAAAAGCGTTTGGAAGCTAATGTGAAGTAGGAGAGATTTTAACTTCAGTTCAATTAATCAGGAAATATCTGTTTAATCATCCATAACACAATAAGCACTTTGGTACATAGGGTGTGGTCCCTACTTCCAGAGGGTTTGGCATCTCCTGAGAAATCAGCAGGGCAGACAGAATGGAATCAGATAAGACGGGCTTATACAAGAGGCTGGATGTGGCAAAGTAATGAGTGAAACACTATCTCCACAGGCTTTTACAGAAAGGAGGTGTCTACCTTTCCAAGTTAAGAAATAAGTCTTCCAACTTACTACCACCCAGTTTAAGTAATAAGTTTTCACTCCCTCTGTGCTGTGGTTTCAATTCCTTAACCACAGTCCTGGCACAGGCTGGTATGACCTTGCTGTTAAAATGAACTTGTATCTAGCACTCTGCCATCTTCCCATCCCACCCTCTCCAAGCCATTCAGAACATAACCACAAGATTGATTTTTCAAAAGGCATGAAATGCTTGAAGTACTCTCTGCTTAAACATCAGCACCAAATAGTCTGAACCTTTTAGAGGAAAATTTAAGGCTCACTCTTAAACTATGCTAGTATCCTTCTTGACTTGTATCCTATTTCCTGATATGAGCTGTCTACTCTACTGAAATTCACCTACTCACCATCCTCACAAGCCAGCTCTTGCAGGCCTCCTGTGATTCCCAGCCCCTTGTCACCTTCCTGGTCCCTTCCCTAGCTCCATGGCCAAGGAGAGTCAGAGGGGCCAGCTCTGCAGCTGGGCAGTCTTCCAGCCGTGATGTGGAGTGGCAGGGAGAGGGTGGGACGTGTGGGAATGCAGAGCAGGGTGGAGACAGGTATAGCAGCAGAGCATGGTGAGAAATTGGATACTGGTGGGAAAGAGCTGAGTCAGAAAAACTCATCGTAGATTTAGACAGCAAATAGAATTCTTTCCCAATAGCTGCTTACTCCACATCTTACAACCTTGTAGTTATTAGCAGTTATTTATTTCACACTGCTTGCATAACTTGGGACCATGTGTAATTAAGGTGATTTTTCTGTACTCTAAATCATAAATGACAAAGTGGGCCTAACAAAGCATTTTTCTGTAGGAGTTAAAGGTTTTAAGACACATTCTAAAACATTGTGGATTTCAATGCATTGCTTTCCACCTAAACAATACACATTTAATAAGAACCCTGCATTTCATTATCAGTGTGATATGGAGCATAAGACTTATGGGGATATCTGCAGTCCTGAAGTGGGAAATGGGCCTTGGTAAGAGCTGGAGCAGACACTGGAATGTGTTCAGGACTTTTGCTCTGTCTCCTAACTCTGCTCTGGCTGCACTGCACTTTCTTTTCCTCTGTGACAGCATCAGCAGCTCAGAATGTTAAAAGACAGAGAGGGAGAGAGGGAGAGAGAGAGAGAGAGAGGGAGAGAGAGACCCAATCTTCTCAGACTCTCAGGGAGTTCTCAAGGATGAAAACTAGCAGGGAAATCAGGTTCCTGTGTTCCCTGCTCAGAGCCTCATCTCTAGAAGGAATATCTAACAAGGAAAAGTACAACTGGAAGATGGTCTAATCACCCAGGGAATCACATATCTAGCCCTTCAGCAAATCTGCTCTGTTCTGCCCCACAAAAGCACCCAAAGCAATCCTTTTCTTTTCATTTTTGCTCCTACACCCTAGTCCAAGTCACTACCCGAAGCTGACAAAACTGGGCTGTGGGAAAGGCTAAGTGACAGAGCCCTTGCTAGCATGTGTGAGGTCCTGACACAGTCCCCAACACAATGAAAATGAAGATAAAGTTGTCAAAACTTCTGCAATAGCTTCCTTTGTTTCTAAACTCTCATTTTAATTCTATTACAGTTGTTTCCCCATTCCGCATCCAGAATTCTGTTGAAGAGTAACTTGGCTTATATCCCTTTCTAACACACCCTAATTTTTTTTGGCAGATGTAAACTATTTAAACTATGTAAACTATTTAATATCACTCTCTTATCTTTCTGCATTTGTATTATACAATGTTTACATTTCTTTCAGGGAATTAGTACATGTGTGTAACAAATCTCAATTCCTTTTTTTTTACTCCTTTTCCTTTCCTTCCCTCCATTCAGATTTTGATTCATTTTTCTTTCTTTTTTCTTTGTGTATATGTTTGTAGTAGGTAATGCTTACATTCCCTGTGTGAAATTGGTACACATACATAATGCATCTTAATTCTTGTTGTCATCCCTCTTCCCTGCCTTCTCTCCCTCCTTTTGACCTTTTTCCCTTTTTATAAATTTCTACCTCCCAACTTTCTACCATCTATTATTTATTTTGCTCTCTATTTATACTTCAGGTTTTTCATGTAAGAAAAACCATGTGATATATAAGCTTGTGTGTCTAAATTTACTTAACATTATGGTCTCAAGGTACATCCATTTTCCTGCAAATGACTTAAGTTTATTTTTATGGCAGAATAATACTTTGCTATGTGTAAAAACCACATTGTCTTTATGCACTCATCTGTTGATGGACATATAGGACACTTACAAGATTTAGCCATTATGAGCTGTGCTACTAAAAACATGGGTATTGTAGGAGAAAATGAAGTGCAAAAGGGCTGCACTATGGGTCAGACTCGAGGGGTGTGATTTCCAGGAGGCATTAAGCCCAAGGCAACAGAGCTCCATCCCGGGCACTCCTTCCATGTCCCATTGGTCAAGGTCAGGGCCGGCTGGTGTAAATAACTAACATAACCAAGGTTTTTCCTGGCACATAGCCAGTAAATCTGGACTCCCCCAAGGGCTGAGGCTAAGCAGCTGAGGACCACAAAGAGTGTGCAGCAGTGGCTGAGAGCAGCTGGGAGCCACAGGGGCAGCTAAGCAGCTGAATAAAGGTGGTATTTCCACAAGCTGTGTCTCTTCGGGCTGCCTGAATCTCAAGTAAACCTTCCCAGGTTGAACTGGTGACACGACAAGTATGCATGTATGGTATCATTCTAATATCACGTCTTTAACTCTTTCAGGAAGATTCCTAGAAGGGAGATATCTAGGTCAAATGGTATTTCTAGTTTCAGGGGTTTTTTGGTTTTGTTTTTTTGGTACCGGGGATCGAACTCTTGACCTCACGCTTGTCAGGAAGGTGATTAAGCCACTGAGCTAAATCCCCGGCCCTAGTTTCAGTTTTTTGAAGAAATTCCATACTGATTTTTAAAGTGGTTACACTAGTGAATATTCCCACCAACAGTGTAGAAGAGTTCCTTCTTCCCTGCAGCCTCACCAGCATTTGTTATTATTTGATTTCTTTATGACAGACATTCTTTCTGGGATAAGGTGAACTCTCAGTGTTGTTTTAATTTGCACTTCTTTAGTGGCCAGTGATGTTAGCATTTCATCATGTATTTATTGACCATTTGTAGTACTTCCTCTGGGAAGTGTCCATTAATTTCAGTTGCCCGTTTTTTGATTTGGCTTTTATTTTGGGTGGTCTAATTTTTTGTGTGTTCTTTATATAGTCTAGGTATTAGTCTTTTGTCTAATACTTCAGCTAGAGCTCAAGCCTGCTAAACTCATGCCATGCATGGATTTATTTTTGCAGTGGGAGAAAGGGCATTGATCAATGAACTTAAGTCTATAGTTTTTCTTGTTACGGTTTTCATTGTACTTCAACAAACTGGCATTCTGATATGTTGCTTGTAACTTTTTTTTTTTTTTTTTTTTTGGTACTGGGGATCGAACTCACGACTACGCACTTGCAAGGCAGGTGCTTATGCTGCTGAGCTAAATCCCCAGCCCAGCATTCTGATATGTATATCCTTCTCTCATGGGTTTGGTTGGTATGAATCTGCAGACAAGATTGTATTTCTCAGCCCACAAAGTGAGACTAATGAGACAAAGTAATGAAATTCAATCTGTATATTTCACCAAAGTACTACTGTCCCTAACTGGCCGGTACTTTAACTTTACTGCATTTGGTAAGCAATCTTATATACTAATATAGGAATTTTGTTTTACTGTAACTGTACAACTGTCAGTCAATCAATTATTGTATAGTAGGTATTAAGTACACTGGCAGAGAGGTTGATAATATTACTGGCCCTCATCCCTTTTTGAAATTTATTGTCACTCACCAATGCTTGGTTAACTGGATTTACAGAGAATTGACTGGTTCTCACAAAACAGAAACAGGACTTAAAAGATTTTTGCAAAACAGTGGAAGAGAGTTTTTTTTTTTTTTTACTACATTTTTCAAGCAGAAGAAAAGTAACAAGAAAGGGACAGAGTTGGCATTTTTCAGATTTCTGGTGCAAGATCCTCATCATGTTTACTGAGGTGTAAAGATAATGATGATCCCCCAGGGCGGGGAACCCAGAAGCAAGGGCGTCTCCTGAGATCCGCGCCATGCTGGAACTTAGGGTGCCGAGCCAACCAGTAAGCAGCCTGCTGCCCTGGAAAGTGACTG
>PVJX010030846.1:0-21695 GCA_004027295.1 Dolichotis patagonum
CTTGAGTTTTAGTGTTAGGGTAATACTTGCTTCCAAGAATGATTTAGGGAGAATTGCTTCCCTTTTGATTTCACTGAAGAGTTTGAAGAGTGTTGGAATTAAGTCTTCCTTGAATTTCTTGTAAAATGCAGCTGTGAATCCATCAGGACCTTCATGTTTCTTTGTTGGTAAGGTTCTAACTACATTTTCAATTTCATTATCTGAATTTGAGTTATTCAGCAGTTTTATATGCTCAAGTCCAGCTTTGGTAATTCATATGTTTCTAGATCCAGCTTTGGTAATTCATATATTTCCATTTCTTCTGTGTTATCAAATCTATGAGAGTAAAGGTATTTGAAATAGGTATTAATGATCTTCCACAAGGTCTGTAGTGATTTTACAGTTTTCATTCCTTATTGCTTTCATATGAGTTTTTTCTTTCCTTTTTTAAATAAAGTTGCTAGGGGCTATAAATTTTAATTATTTGTTTAAAACATCCAGTTCTTTGATTCATTCATTCTTTGTATTATTTTGTTAGTCTCTCTGCTCTTTATAATTTCCTCTCTTCTTTTGGCTTTGGGCTTGACTTGCTCTTCTTTTTCTAGATATTTCTAGATATTGCAGCATCAGTCTGTTTATTTGTGTTCATTCTGTTTTCTTGACGTGGGAGTTTATTGCAGTAAGTTTCCCTCTCAGGAGTGCTTTCATTACATCTCACAGGTTCTGGTAAGGTATATTTGAATTTAATTTACTTGTGGATATTGTTTAATTTCTTCTTCAATTTCTTCTGTGACCCATTGGTGGTCCAGGACTGTATTATATAATTTCCATGTGTTTATGGAGTTTTTGCAGTTTCTTTTGTCATTAATTTCCAGTTTCAAAGCATCATGATCAGATAATATGCAGGGGATAATTTCAATTCTTTTGCACTTACTTAAGGATGTTCTGTTGGCTAGTATATGGTCTATTTTAGAGAATGTCCTGTGTGCAGCTGAGAAAAATTTATATTCTGATGTTGTTGGGTAGAAAATTCTGTGCATGACTACTCAGTCCATTGTTGACAAGTGTGATTCAATTCTGCTCTTTCCTGACTTTCTGTCTAGTTTATCTGTCTCTTTGGGTCAATGGGGTGTTAATTTCTCCCATCATAATCCTGTTATTGCTTATTTGATATTTTATTTCTGTTAATATTTATTTCACATAGCTGGGTGCTTCCATGTTTGGTGCATATATATATTTAGGATTGTTATCTTTTCCTGTTGAATTTTTCCACTAACTAGTATATAGTGACCTTCTTTATCTCCTCTGATTATTCTTGATTTGAAGTTCATATTGTCTGCAAATAGTACAGCTACCCCAGCTAGTTTTGGAGTTCCTGTTGCATGAAGCATTGTTTTCCATCTTTTGACTTTCAGTATATGAATTTTCTTTTGGGTTAGATGGGTTTCTTGTATGCAACATGTGGTTGGATGTTGTTTCTTGATCCATTCTGCCAATCTGTTTCTTTTAATTGGTGAAGTGAGGCCAGTTGCATTAATGGTTATAACTGATATATATTGGCTTATTTTTGTCATGTTATCTTTCTGCTATTAGTTCTTTACCATTCCCCTCTCTTTAATTATCCGGCCTGCTTAGTGATTTATTTCTGTTGGTGTTCTTGAAGTTGTAATTATTTTTATGTCTATCTGGAATATCTTTAAGTATTGTTTGCAGGGTTAATTTAGTGGTCATGAAGTGTTTCAGCTGTTCTTCATTGTGGAAGTATCTTATTTCTCCATCACTTTTGAAGGACAGTTTTGCAGGGTACATCTGTCTGCATTGGAACCCGTTTTCCTTTAGGATTTGAAATACTTCACCCCATGCTCTTCTTGACTTTATTGTTTGTGTTGAGAAGTCTGCTGTGTTTCTGATGGGTTTTCCTTCAAAAGTAATTTGTCTGTTTTATCCAGCAGCTTTTAATATTCTCTTCTTATGTTGAATTTCTAGGATGTTGATTATTATATGTCTGGGTGTAGATTTATTTTGGTAATGGCTAATTGGAGTTCTATATGCTTCACTTATATTTATGTCAGTTTCCTTTCCCATGTTTGGAAAATTTTCTATATTCTATTATTTCTATAAATTGTCTTTTGATATCATTTGTGCTGTCACCTTCTTATTTACACCTATCAATATTATATTGTTTTTCTTTGTATCATCTTGCCACTATTTAATTGTTATTTCTTGATGCCTTGTTATTTTTAACACATCTTTCCTTTCTTGTTCACTAGCTGCAATTTTGCCTTCTAGGTCTGAATGTCTGTCTTCACTTTCATTCATGTAGTTTAACCAGCCTTGATGGAATCTTCGATTTCCTTGATATCTGCTTGAATCTGTTTCCTGCATTCTATTCTACATTGTTCATGCAAAGTTTCTGTCTTTTTGCAGTGCTCCTTGATTTTTTCAACTAGGTCTTCTTTAGATGTGTTCAGCATTTCTTTTGTTATACTTATCACTTCATCTTTTACCTGGGAGATTATTTGTGATCTGAGTTGCTTTACAGCTTCATGGTGCTGCTTGTTTACTTCTGTTGTTATCATTTCAGCAGTTTCAGTTATATAGCTTACATTTTCTTCTATGCCTGACTTATAGACTTGTTTGGGTTGGGCTGGAGGTTTGAGATTGCATTTAGCTCTTTTGTTTTGTCATTCTCCTGATTTTCTGTGTCCCTAGTGGCACTTAATGGCTCCCCAGATGAGACAGTGTACACTGTGTGGGCCTTCAGTATTTCCCACATGGCTCACTGAAGCTCCCTAGCTGCTTGACCTCATGAGGCAGGATCCTACTAGGTTCTGAGTGGTGTATTAAGACTGAATGGTATGTGAAGTACACTGGGCAGGCCTTCAGCTCACTCCACATGGCACACCAATGCTCCCCAGCTTTTTGGGGTCTCTGAGTAGGGCCCTAACAGGCTCTGAGCAAAGACCTGTGGCTGTACAGCTAGGTTGGTATCACTGTGGAGGACTTTAGCTCACATGCAGTGGCTCCTGACTATCTGGATGTCATTGTGTGGAGCCCAGTCAGGACTACAGTGATGATCCATAGGTCCCAGACTCTAGGGATGCTGGGTGGGAGCCTAGCAGGTTCCATGCAAAGTACTATTGTTGCAGGCAGCTGAGTTAGTCAGAAATATTACAGGCAGTGAGAAAGGGCTAGGTCATCAATGGAACCAGTGCAGAAACCTGGAAACTGCTGCGGAGACAGACACGTCCTACTGTGGGCCAGGCCTCAAGACAAAGGATCAAAAAAAAATGAACCCACATCCTAAA
This sequence comes from Dolichotis patagonum, assembly GCA_004027295.1. Classification (NCBI taxonomy): domain Eukaryota; kingdom Metazoa; phylum Chordata; class Mammalia; order Rodentia; family Caviidae; genus Dolichotis; species Dolichotis patagonum. Next base: position 3,288 of record PVJX010030846.1, read on the forward strand.
GACTGACATTCTAATTAGTTCCCTCTCACCCTGGAGCTACTAGCCCATCATTCTTGGGGAAAGGTCACCGCTCCAAGAATGCCTTCTTGCTATGTGACTTGCTTTTCCATTTTTCCCTAATAAGAAATTTTACCTGAACTATTGATCTTATTGGCTAACTATAGTTATGTCCCACCTTATGCCCATCTGCCTTATGAGTTCCCAGTCTTCCCCCACCTTGAACCCATGGTTTTACTCTATAAAAGTCCTTGGAAAAGACAGAGTCCTGGGCAACCCGCTCAGGTTCCCTTATGTCTCTCATCAGACAGAAGCTTTCTTTCTCACAATAAATATATTCTATTCTTACTTCCCTTGTTCCTAAAATTCATTCTTCAATTTTAGAGAACTTGAGCTCATACCTGACATAGTAGGTTGAGAGTTTCATTCCTCTATATCACTATGACTGCACAGCTAGGTAGGGAACACTGTGGTGGAAATCAGCTCAGACATGGCAGCTCTTGGCTACCTGGAGGTCACTGGGTGGGGTCCCTGTTTAAACTTTTTTTGCATTAAGAAATAATTTTTATTTATGCTCAATGTAGAATTATAATCCTTATGAAACTATGCTCCTTTATAAGTCTCTTTCTGTTGGTGACTTAAAGAAAATTAAGACAAAACTACAAAAATTTTCAGATGACCTTAATAAGTACATTGATGCCCTTAGAAGACTTACTCAGACCTATAAATTAGGCTAAAAAGTTGTAATGTTAGTCTTAAATCAAACACTAACTTCTAGTGAGAGACAAGCAGCTTTACCAGAAACTATTGCCTTTGGAGATGAATATCCTACTGTTAATTTTAGCCAGAAGATCTACAGCCAGGAAAACCAGTTCCCACTGGAGCACAATCAGTTCCCAGCCAAGACTCCTTCTGTCTTGATAGCAAAACAGGAAATTGGAGAAGGAGACATATTCAAATGTGTACTAATGAAGGTCTAAGAATGACAAAAACCAAGCCTTCTAGTTATTTTAAATTGTCAGCTATTTTTCAGGAGAAAGATGAAAACCCCTCTGACTTCTTAGATCATTTAAGGGAGACACTGATAAAACACTTCCCTATATCCTGAGTCAATATAGGGGTAGATTTTGCTTGAAGACATGTTTTTTATTCAGTCAATCTCAGATATTAGAAAAAAAATTACAGAAGATAGCCTTTGCTCCAGATAGTTCACTTGATTTTACTTTAGTAAAAACTGCCTTAAAAGAAACAGACCTCAAGTCTGGTTGTCTGGCTTTCAACAACTTGTGTACAGTGTAGCAGGATACACTGACCTGCTATTGAAGACTGCCTTAAGAGGGCCCTCAAACCATGCCCTAACTGCAATGATGACCACGGGAAGTTAAACTGCCCTCTGAGGCCAAGGCCCCAGAATTCAGAACACTCCTCTCATTTAGTCCAGCAAGATTGAACGGCCTTGGGGCCCTCTGCTTCCTCCCTCTGGCCATCCTATTATCTCTAACTGTCACCTCCAATGAGGAGCCCTGAGTAATCATGATAAAAGTTAAAACCAGCCTATTGCTGAACATTGTCTCTTTGTCCTTCTCAACTCTAGTCTTCCTTCCAGGCATTGTATGTCAATAAAGTCACCAAAATATAAGCTTAAACTATAACTGGGATAACTTCCTCTTCACTCATTCCTCTTAGTATGCCTAAAAGCTCAGCTCCCATCCTGCAAAGAGTTTATCCTGTCTAAATTCTGTAATAGATATCCAGGTTGCTAACCAATCAAAATGATGCTGAGAATAGTTTTTACAAATAGAGTACATATTGTTGTTTATACATTAAAAATTTGAGGGTCTTTCATTGGTCAAAATAATTTATTAATCTGGTTCTCACATATTATCAAAAATTTAGAGATACTTATATACAAAATGTCAAACTCCATCAATAAAGGTAACTAAAAGCCAATGAGTTACAATTGTCATCTCTTAGAACAGTTTCTAAACTTACCTGTCAGCTCTAATGCTCATGCTTTGATTATACATGCCTTTGTATGCATGCTTTGATTATGCATGTTTTGATTAAAATTTGTTTTTGCCTAGAAGGTGCCAAACCCTTAGCCTTGTACAGATAAAACCAATAAAAAATATGGTGGGATCCACCAGATCTTGTCCAAAGGAAATGTTAGATGACACACTGAGGCCTTAATTAACTATACTCAGTGGACCTTAAATGATACTGTAGCTGGTGTCTGTTTCTTAAATGAAAAAACGTAAAATTAGTGAGACAGGCCATCCTTCAAACTCAGGTGGCATTACACATTCTAATAGCAGCATAGTGGGGGTACTTTTTCAATTATAAAAACTAAATGTGTGTACATACCTGATCCTTCTGCTAATATCTCAATAACTATTCAAGATATTAGATGACAAATCAATGACATTTCAGACTGTAAACTTCCCGGGACCTTATCCATATCCTTCTAGAAAGCCATTACTAGCTCCTCTTTGGTAACTGTACTCATAATTATCCTATTAATTTTACCATTTGCCTCGTGAGTATTTAATTGTTTCTTCTCCTTTGTCCCCTCCAGACTTAAAGCCATATGCCTACCCAAAATAAAAACACCTAATGTCTATTGAAGGCCTTTTAGATAGAGCGTCAGCAGGGTATTCCTGCCTGGCAGTCAACAACTATGACCCCTGTCAACCAGAAAAAGACAGATCAGTCATTGTCCATGGCAGTTTGGGTTACTTTTTCAGAGGGGTGATTGTTATAGGCAGCTGAGTTAGATACAAATATTATAGGCAGTTAGACAGGACCAGAACCTCAAAGGACCCAGCGCACATGCCCAGAGACCCTGCAGTCATGGGGGAGACAGTCACCTTTCACTGTGTGTCAGACCTCAAGACCAAGATAAATCAATTGCACCCACATATTTCCTAAGGATAAGCCTTAGGAATTGATATTCTGCCTAGGTCTCTGTCACGCTGTGGAAGCCAAGAGTCACCATCACAACACCCTAGAGGAAGAGTCATGGCTCTCTATGCATGCCCACTTGCTATGTGACTTGCTTCCACATTTGTCCCTGATTTAATCAACTTTACCTGAGTAATTAAGCTTACTGGTTGGCTATAGTTTTGTCCCACCTCATGTCTACCTGGTGAGTTACCCTGTTTTCCCCACCTTAGACCTGATTGACTTTGTGGTTTTACTTTGAAAAAGTCCCTGGAAAAGACAGAGTCTTTGGGAATCCACTCAGATTTCTGTCTTTCAATAAATATATCCTGCTTTTCAAAAAAAAACCCCTATCTTTCAAAACTTATAGAGAAGTAAGATACTTCCATGACAAAGATCACCTGAGGAAAGTCATGAACACCAAACCAGCACTCCAAAATATTCTAAAGGGAATTCTAGAAAGAGATAGCAAGGACCACCATTCATTCCATTAATCCCAACAGAATGAAACCACCAAGCAAGGAAAGCAATTCCACAGAGGGGAATAAAGTGGAACTGACAATAGTAAAATAACGTAACAAGGATAAGTCAATACATATCAATGATAATGATCTCAGTTCATCAATCAAAAGAAAAGGGCAGCATGGATAAAGAAACAAGAGTCAACAGAATGCTGAATATAAGAATCATATTTACTTAAAAAAGAAATTCATATACTGAAATTCAAAGAATGAAAAACAATACTGCACAATAAAAATTCAGAAAAATGCAAGAGTGTTTATTCTATTTGCAGATAAAGTAGAATTCAACCCAAGACTTTTTAAGAAAGATAAAGAAGATCACTACATCCTTATAAAGGGAACAATCCAAGAGGAAGAGGTAACATTTACAAATATACATGCATCAAGTTCCAATGTACCCAAATATATAAACATATATTTGTGCACATGAGATATTAAGCATGAATACAATTGAAATGAGGGGACTCAATATACTACTGTTCCAAATACAGAGATCAAGTAGACAAAAAAATCAATAAATAAATATCAAAACTAAGCCAAAACCATGAACAAATGCCCTTAATAGATGTCTACAGAGTGGTCCACTTATCAATACTGAAATGTACATTCTTTTCAGCAGCACATGGAGTATTCTCCAAAATAGACCACCTCCTAGCTCATAAAACATTCTTAGGTAAAATGCAAAAGAATTGAAATTATCCCATATATATTATCAAACCTAGTGCAATGAAATTGGAAATCAATGGGAAAAAACCCACAAGAACCTAATAAACACATGGACATTAAATAACACCTTCTTGAACAATTAGTGGTCACAGATGAAATTAAAGAAGAAATTATATGATTTCTATGATTAAACAATAACACAAATAAAACTTACCAGAAATCATGGAATGTAGTTAAAGCAGACCTGTCAGGGAAATTTACTGCTTAATTCTATAGGAAATTTAGAGAAAATCAAATGTTGCTACTTTTAAACTCTTTAATGGAATTGAAAGAAAAGCAATACTATTAAACTTTTTCCTGAAAGTAAGTATCCTGATAGAAAAAATTGAGTAGAATCCAACCAAAAAAGAGAGCTACAGGCCAATGTCTAATGAACATAGATGCAAAATCTTTGATAAGACACTGGCAAACAAAATCTGCAAATCTTCAAGATTATACACCATGCCCAAGTTGGCTTCATTACAAGCATTCAGGGTTGATTCAACATATGAAAATCAATAAATACAATACATTGTATTAACAGAGATCACATGATCATCTCAATAGATGCAAAAAAGGCATTTGACAAAGTCTAATACACTGTAATGCTAAGAACACTACAAAAAGTTGGCTTAAATGGTCTTTATCTCAATCTTATAAAAGCCATCTAAAAAGTCAGCAACCAACATCATGCTAAATGCACAAAACTGAAAGATATCATTCTAAATTCAAGAACAAGATAAGGATGTCCACTATCACTACTCCTAATCCATATAGTGCTGAAAACTCTAGCCAGAGCAATTAGAAAAGAGAAAGAAGTAAAAATTAAAAAATAAGGATAGGAAAGGAAGATGTTAAAATATCATTATTTGTAGATGACATGATACTCTACATAGATGACCCCAAAAACTCTACCAAAAAAGTTCTAGATTTAATAATCAAATTCAATAACATAGTTGCATACAAAGTTGACTCAAAAATCATTAGTATTTCTGTACACAAATAACAAAGTCACTGATAGAGAAATTAGAGAAATGACATCTTTCAAAATGGCATCCCCCAAAAATGATGTAACTAAGAATCAATCTAACAAAGGAAGTAAAAGACATTTACATTGAAACTTCTCAGAAAAAGAATTTTAAAGAGAATATCAGAAAATGGAAAGATATTTCTTGTTCTCAGGTAGGAAGTACTAATATAATGAAAATGGCTATATTTCCAAAATGGTTATAAGGATTTAATGCATTCCTGATGAAAATTACACTGCAAAGCACTATAATAAAAAAATAGTACTAGAAAAAAAAACAGACCTATAGATAATGGAACAGATTAGGAAATGCAGAAACAGCTCCAAACACACTCAGTCACTTCATCTTTGACAAATGAGTCAAATGCCTTCAGTGGAATAAAGATTACTTCTTTAGTAAATGGTACTGGGAAAAATGACTTTCCACATGTCAAAGATTAAAAATTACATGCATATCCTTCACCATACACTAAACTACAATCAAAATGAATCAAAGATCTAAATATTAAAACAGAGACACTAAATCTGCTGGAAAAGAAAATAGGTAAAACTTGAAGACATTGGTGTAGGCAAAGACTTTATGAACAAAATTCCAATCACAGAGGAACTTTCACAAAAAAAAAAAAAACTCAGATCTCATTAAATAGCTTTTGCACAGAACATAAAATCACCAACAGAGTGAAGAGAATCCAGTGTGGGAAATTACTTTTGCGAGGTGTTTCTTAGACAAAGGTCTAATATCTAGAATTTTAAAAATTCAAAAAACCCAGACAGTCCATATTTAAAGACTCAGTTTAAAAATGAGAATCAGTGATCAGTGAAAGAAAGATCATTGAATAAGAAACGGACATTTATTGAATGCTGACTTTTTGCCAAAAACTATAAGTGCTTCAGGTATTTATTTCAAGGCAAAATTAATTCCCAAACTTCTGACCACACTCTTCCATTGCTTATTAATTTACAGAACAGTATATTTAGGGCTGAAGTAATTAGAGAAAACAATTCCCTCCAATACATGTGATTATTAAGTGCTGAAAACACACACACACACACACACACACACACACACACACACACACACAGAAAAGATGGAGAAAAATAGTTATGTAAACCTTAGTGAAATAAAAAGGAAACATGAGTGGATTCCTAAAAATGGAAGAAAATAATAGACATTTTTATTTGAACCTCATAAGACCTACTTGAAGAAAAGTATAATAACAGATCTCATGTACTTCCCTAAAAACTAGATGAGACAAATACAAAAAGGGACATTTATTAATGTGAAAGAATAAAATATAGGAACAAAGCAGTGATTATTTGGAATATTCAAGTAAAGTTTATTTTGATCTCAAGATTAATCACTAGGTGAGCCCTGTGCCAGTTTGGGTTTGTAATGTCTACTTTCTAATTTAACACTTTTTAGGAAAGGCAAAACAATTTAGCTACTAATCCAAATGAAAATGAATAGTTGACTCAATTATGACTTTATGTAAAAACAAGAGGAAATTGAAGAAATTATTCAGCTCCCTAAAAAATGAGAATGAAAGAAGGTTAGTTAAATAGATTCCTAAACCCATGCCACCTAAGACTATTTCCTCTTAAATAGCAAAACAAACTGCCACTGGCCAATCAGACAAGTAACCAGAACCTTCTAGGATATACAGTCTTCGGTGAGCATTTATTAAATTTATGAAAATAGGGAAATCATTTTTAAAACAAAATTCTATGCTTCAAACTGCTTGTTTACCTTTCATTGTTTCATAATTTTTTTCTAACTTGGAGCACTAATGGGTCAAAGGGATGTGTCAAAACCTTTTTAAGGCTTGTTTAAAGATTCATTGCTGGGTCCCAAAACTATCATTTATGAGTCACTTGTCCTAGGATCTAGCTATGGAATTTGTATTTCTAACAAGATTCCAGGTCAAACTGATACTAGTTGTCTGTGAACTGCACTATTAATGCTATTGCCTTAGATCTCCAGTCATTTCCTAATAGTCATTCCATAACTTAGGACAGGAAAAAGATTAAAGTAGGAAAAAGAAAGGCAAGAGAAACAGGGGACCCAGTGATAGTTAAAATTGACAAATAAGGCAACAATAAAACAGGTTGCTTGTGACAAAGTAGGGCTTTTCAGTAAAGCTTTTAAGGGTTTTTAAAAATAAATTTCCTGATTTTGATTCCTAGTGCAAAAAAGTAAACATAAATTTCCAATTATCTATTACATTTTGATTCATTGGAAACTATCATTGAATGTGTTAGTCAGCTTTCCAGCCCTGTTCCCAAAAGCCTGAGAGAAAAACAGCAGGAAATATTCATTTCAGCTCATGGTTTCAGAGGTATCAGTACATGGTATACTGGTTCCAGTTTTAGACCTAAGATGAAGCAGAATATCATGGCAGAATGGATTGTTGGCACAAAATTGCTCTCCTTCTAGAAAAGAGAGAGAGAAACAAAATGAGTCAGAGAGTAAAAATTAAAGGACACATAGGGCCGTCAAGATTACACTACCATAGCATACTCTTTTCAACTAAGTTCTCATGCTGAATTTCATTTCCTTCCCAATACTGCCATCAAATGATGATGATCTTATGGACGGACTAATTCACTGATGAATTTAGGGACTTCATGAACCAGTCACTGAATACATGAGCCTTTTAGGAAACACTGTGGTGTTCTTTCAAAACAGTCATGATGTGCAGGATATATAAACAAAAAATGTAAAGAGTTGGGTAATGATTTCATTCAACCTGACAATGTAGTACAGCAGTAGAGAACTTGTCTAACACACATGAAGTACTGTGTTTACTCCATCACAGCAGAATGATAATATTTGCACTGTTAAGAAGGCCACAGTCTAGTTTATAGGCTGAAATGTGTTCCTGAAATAGTCATATATTGAAACTCTAATTTCCAGTATGACTGTATTTGAAGAAGTAAGAAAGTAAGTTTAGAGGATCAAGGTCAGAAGAGTGTGGTTCTGATATGATGATTAAGGTCTTTATAAGAAAACAGAAGTCATCTTCTTTACTTTCCCCAAATCTCCCTCCCACACTTCCTCCCAGACACAGTGAGGTTTCTCCTTACAAACCAAGAAAAGAACTATCATGAATAAAAATGGTAGGACTTCTTAGTCTCTAAAATTATGAGGAGACATATCTGTTATTTAAGATGACTCATTACTGCTTGAACAGATATGTTTATCAGGATAGCTAGGTTTTTACCTCATTTGCAAATTACACTTGATTTACAATAGTTTTCTGGAGTGTTTGTTAAGAGGAATCATGAACTCAAGCTTGCATGCACTGTGCAGTATTTTAGCCATTAGCCACATATGGTATTAAAATACATGTTAACTTAAACCAACTAAAAGTCCAATTCTTAAAAAAATTGTATCTTTAAAATGAAATAAAATAAAAGTAAAAAGAAAGAAAAAAAGAAGAAAACAACTTACAGTTTGTCAAAGACACTATTAGCATTTTGCTACAGAACATGTATCGGTTTCCTGAGTTTGTGTGGATGCCAGTAATACTTATAGAAAAAGCCCTTAAAATTTTATGAAAATTATTGGCTTGATTCAAATTTTGTAACTTCAATGAATACGTCCCTATTTAAGAAAAAATTATATGAGAAGTCATGAGCAAATTTGAAGAATGTTTAAAATTTACATAACACAAAGAAAACAGAATGATTACATTTTTTAAAATGCTGCATTTAAAGTCTTATGTTACTTCATGTGAGCCAAAACTAAAATGTTGATATTCACAACCTTTCTTGGAAGACTGAATATAAGTTTGATTATAGCTCCATAGTACACAAAATGGAATATACAAAGTATCTAATCTATAACATCATTTGATATTATAATTTGTAATATTATTCAAGATAATCATTTCTTTACTTTCATAAGTCTAAACTTCCATAGTTCAGCAAAATGAAAACTTAGCTTCTATGAGGATATTTGTACTTGACCTAAGAAAGAAACATTGAAAACACTGCATTTAATGCACTCTAAAACTATATCAGAGGTTCTATAAAACTACATTTAGCTGAATTGTCAATGAGATATGTATTTTAAAACATATATTATTGACTTCAATTGCATTTTATTTTTCTTTAATCTTGTTTCAGATTATTGTATTGCTATTACCCATGTAATTGTATTTATTATAGTTTGATTATATAATACACATCTCTAATACTGTATAATAATATTTTATTTAAGAATAATTCTATTACTTTCAGGAAAAAAGGTTCCCTTTGTATGTGGTTCTCTGGACTTCAGGGATAATTTGTGTAAAAATATTGTACATTTTATATTTTGATTGTCTTTTGACCTTTAATAAGAAATCAACAAAGTCTTCTGAACTCTTTATTTCACCAATTTAAAATTATAATTGTAGCTGTTGACTAGATTGATTTTGAACTAATTTAATATTTCTAATTATATTATCATTCACAGCACAGAGGTTCAATTGCAAACACAGTGAAGAAAGTAATTAATAAGATTGATTCAAATATGACATGGAATTTTAAAATCTGTAGTCATTGTAGAAGTTTATATTTGGAAAATGTGAATGACCAAAACACAAACCACTTAACATAATGCCTTATTTCAAAATATTTTGTCAGAAAATCCTATTTTATTTGTTCCACTGTCATTATTTCTCTTTGATGAAAAGTACAATTTACTATTTTTAGAAAGTGTCTTAGTTACTTTTTACTCGCTGCTGAGACAAAATACCTAATGCCCAAAGTTGAAAAAGGAAAGGTTTATTTCTTACAGTTTTTGGAGGTTTCAGTCCATACTCAGTTGGCTCCAAGGCAGGGTGGCATTGTCGGGCCCGCAGTTCATGACAGCTGCAAACAGAAAGGCAGAAACCAGCAGGAGAGAAATGCCTTCTTCCTGCAATTACATCACATCCTGGCTCCACCCCTAGGCAAGTGTACCATTCACACCCTCAATCCAAGTGCTGGACAATGAACCATTCACAAATTCATAATGCAAAAGTATGAGGCGTGGGGGCCACTAACATAAACCATGACAAAAAGTTTGAAATTGTTGAGATTTGCTTAAAATAAATGTTTTTCAGTAGGATCAAAGTAGTTCATATTATCTGAGGACAATGCTCAGGAAGAAAAGTTAGCATTGACTTTATAATGCATGAAAAATATTCCATCTGATAGAGATAGTCTACACTTTTATTTGCCCTTTTAAGGGCTATTCTTTGTTTTTGTGAGATTCTTTTGGTTTATGCTTTGATTTATTTTTTTAAATTCAGAGTAAACACACTTTTCCCAAAACATAACAGTTGAGAAAAATAAAATAAGTAACTAATATATATTTGCTTACTGAAACAATAAGAAGAAAAATTTTTTTTCCAAATAGCAATGCTGTAGGATTCCCTCAAGTAATGTCAAAATTTAAAATGTAGAATTAAGGTTCAGGGATAAGATATCTGTCCTTTTGACATAATGTTAAAAATTAATACTGGACTTATCTGGAGGAAATAACAATTCAAAACAAAATAGTATATTGAAAGTTAAAGAAATTGAGGAGAAACAGTGTCTAGTGCATGAGAACAGAGATAAGAATTGATCTGTTGAATAAAGAGGTTGACAGTAAAGACAATAGATCACACTGAAAGTGCATTGGTAGATTTCTTCCATTGAAAGACAGAATTAGTTGATTTACTCTCCATGAAGTGAGAAAAAAATATCTGACAATAAATTACACCATTACTATTTTTGGACTAGGGATTCAAAAAATAGGTTAATTTTTAATAGCCATGATTGACAGCAAGTATGAACACTCCAAGAAAAACTGGGGAAAAATAATTTAAAACGGTCTTGTCTTTCACCACCCTACTGTGATAAGGTGGTTTCTAGAAGGAAAACTAAAATTTTTTGATATTTTATAAACAAAAAGTACATTTAAAAAAACCTTCAAAACAGTAAAAAGGTTTTAAACTTCTGTAATATTTTCTGTCATCAAATTTCTTTGAATTTTAGTCTCTGTGGTGTTTTTATTAAAACATTAGCAAAAGAAAGTTTTGTATCATTTACAAATCAAAAGTTAGAGGTTAATAGGTTGGCCAGAGGCAACTTAAAAGCTCACAAAAAACCTCTCATATTGAGTGTTTCAAAATCTGACAATCAGCCCTTTAAAAGATAATATAAAGCTTGATTTCATTAAGAAGCCCATTGTCTAATAATCCATCATTAGCATCATTTGGTTATTTCTTTGTTTCATAAATAAAGCAAAATCCTTAAGTATATTTGAATGTTGCAAGTTCAATTTCTACAGTGCAATTTTCTAGCACATTGGCTGTCATATTACTATTTCCACAGCTCCAGTTTAGCAAAGAAAATAGCAAAATCATAACAGATATTCCACACACTGTGTTAGACATTATGGTTTAAAGACCAGTAAATACTGACTTTAAACTGAATGAGCATACAGTTAAGTGAAGGAGACAAATGTGAATAAATCATTAAATCATGTGTTTCCAAGTATTGCCATAGAGGCGTAATAATGAGCAATTGACTATGCCTGCAGGTGAAGACAGATGGTTTCTTAGAAGACATATATTAGAGTGAAACCATGAAAGATATGCAAGGAGAGAGCTATCACTTATGATTAAAATTTAGTAAGTTACAGGAGAATGTGACTCCCTCACTAATGGAGAGATCACAAAGAATAAAAAATGAAGCCATAGAAACCCAGTAAATCCAAACTGTGAAGCAAATCTGCGCTCAGCGGCCAACTCTTCCCCACAGGTTTTAAGTGCTTGTAAGTAGCACAGTGAAGGCAAGTGAAAATAAGACCTGAGGTAGCTCCCTGGACACTCAGGGACATCCGCAAATACCAGGCTGAAGCCAGTAAAGAAGAGGTAAGTCACAGTCTCAGAGAATGGCCCAGAAGCCTGTTAAATTCCATGACTATAAGGTGGTAACACGGGGTGTCTGAGAATTCAGGTAAGGTCTTTTCAATTGCGTGTTGGGACTGTCATGGGGTAGGCCCTATGCAGAATGATAAAATAAGTCCCAATGTTTTTCAAATGATACAGGTAATCTAGAGTATATTTTCTGATTACAATATTTTTACAATGATGATTTACTCTAAAGTATTTAGAAAATCCCAAAATATGTGACAGTTTAGCCTCACAAGATCACAACTTAGAAATTAAAAAAGCAATCAAGGACAGAAAAAAAGTATATATTTAAAGAAAAGAAAAAACAGTAAGTTAATTCTAGAGTTGTGAAATATAGCCATGTTAGGGACAAATTTATAACTTTAAGTGCATGTTAGTAAAGATAAAATATGTAAAACTGACAACCTTCCAAATTAAGAAAATGAAGACATGGCAATTTTATGCCAATACTGATACATTTTAAATATCTGTTAATAAAAATTTATATCCAGAAAAAACATTCTTCAATGGATGTTAACAAATTCTCAGATGATGAAAAAATACAGATTCTCACCAATGTACCTTCCTTAAAAGATTAGCTAAGGTAAGTTCTCTAAACAGAAAGAAAATTATGTAAGAAGGAATGGGGACTATCAAGAAGGGAAAAAATGTAGAATATTTAAAAATAGGTAAATGCAAGAGATTTTCTTTCTTTTTATTTTCCTGTTTGTTTCATAGTTTCATTAATGGTGCACTGCCTGGTATGTAGTTCAATGTAGAAGAAACATTTAAAGCAAATTATATCTCATTTGATCTTAAAACATGTTTATACTAGATAAAATATATATAGTTGACTAGTTTATTTTTCTTCAGTGCTTCAAAGAACTATTCTATCACTTTATTGATTACATTGTTTCTAACAAGAAAAGAGCTATCTTTTTATACTTGCCCTTCCATATGTATCATGCTTTTGTTTTTCCTGTGGTTACCTTTAAGACTTTGATATGATATGCTGGGGGTTGTTTTTAGAACTTTTATTATAATGTGCCTGGGTGACAGTGTTTGTCACTTTTAAAAATTGTGATTACTGGAACTACTTATATCTTTTGGATTATAGTTATGATTGCATTTGGAAAATAATATTTGTCTATAATACCTAGAAATATTCTTCTATTCTCCAACATATCATTTTCCTCCTAGAATTCCAATTTTACATAAATCTGGCCACTTGGAGTTATCATTCATTTCATTGGTGCTTTTTCCTATTATACATTTTTTATTTCATTTTGTTTTTTATTTTAAAGAGTTTCTATTGCTATGTTTTTAAACTTACTAATATTTATGTTGACAATATATAGTCTAATCATTATTGTTATAAGTGCATTTTATTATATAAATTTTGGGCATCATCTCTGGAATTGAATTTGTGCTTCTTTATATCTTCTGTGTTATAACAAATAATTCACATTGTAATCACTTTCTTAATACCCTTACGTCTAATACCTGAGTCAGTCTTGGATTGGTGTTGACTCAGTTTTCTCCAGAATATGGATTTTATTTTCTTGTTTCTTTGATTGCCAAATAGCTTTTTGAGTGTATGCTAGATTTTAAGAATTCTACTTTTTTAGGAGACACTCTTTGTAAACCAATAAAAATTTAGGAACTTTACTAAGGACTCACAGAAGTCAAGGGGGATGAATATTATGCTTATAGACATTGCTTTTAATTTTTATAAGATAAGAACAGCAGGCTTAAATTCTCATTATTGTGGCCCAAACTTTCTGTGTCCTATACCAAGTGAGTTGTGAATTATGAATTTTTGAGCCTATCAGCAACAAGTATAGTTCCAGCCCTGTTTATTGTCTCCTCCAATAACCAGAGCCTGAGGTACTTCTTTTCACACCCTTGAATAGTTTCCTCACATGCCTGAGCTGATCAGTGATCAGCTAAATTATAAAATAGGACAATAGGAGTTCCAACATCTTAGGTTATATAACAAACACATTTGGCCTGATTTTGCATGCTGAGTTGATAAAGTAAAATAATTGTTACATAAGCATTTATAGTAAAATCATTCATATTTTATTTATGTAGTTTTTATTTGAAATTTTCATACAAATATATAGTATAATTTAAGCAATTCTCATTGCTAAAATATCATAAAAAATACTATGAAAAGGCAGGTTAATGTGTTATGGCTTTTTCTCCTATCAGATATACTTACTTAGCACCACATATGCATTCAGCTGGACCACTCAACTGAATGTATGGATATGTAAATGAACTGTGAATGTACGAATATGGGCAACAGGAAGAATGAAATAAACATCTCACAAATGTATCTTCACAATGTTAAGAGTACAGTGGACAGTAAATAAATGTTTGTCAATTGGAAGAATTAAAAGAAGACATGCTAGAACACAGAGCTGTCTCTCAAGTTTTGAGCAATGAATGGTATGAAGAGGTTCCTTTACAAAAAAAGCTAAAAATCATAAAAGATGCCAAAAGTTATAGATGTAATTAAAATACTGAGTAATGGGACTTAACTACTCATTTTGGAAGACAAAAATAGAGGGAGAGGAAGAAGGAGATGAAGTGGAGAAGTAGAGGGAAAGGGGAAGAAAAAAAGAGGGGAGAAAGTTCAGAAGAATTGAGAGAGAGAAAAAGAGAAACAAAGACAGGTAGTGTGACATGCTCAAAGGAATGTGACATGTTGAAAGGAATACAACACTTTGAAAGTCCATATTTGGGATGGAAATCATGAGATGATGGAAGACAATACAAAAGAGAAAATTTGAAACTTCACTTCTGTGGCAATGAGCCAGGAATCAGACATTAGACCAATCTCAGTTGAGATATATTATAAGTATAAAATACATATATACTTATAAGGTTCTGAAGACTTAGGCATAAAAAAAATCTTTTTCACTATTTTATATTGACTACATTTAAAATTATATTCGGGCTTATCAGAGTAAATAAAATAACTTGACATTAGTTCTGTCAGTTTTTCTCAACCACAGTGTGATAACTAGAAAATCTAACATTAGGTACTTGGTTTGCACTTGTAATTCATGTAAAATTTATATTGGATAAATTTTTTATAGTATTGTTCTTAACATGTTCAGAAATCAGATAATCCTTAATCTATCTGTAACACTCCAACATAATCTATGAACACTTTCTCAAGTCAAATGCATTAAATACTGCCACAAACAAAATATATACATACAGATACATATTTCCAAAACTCCCTCTGACATATTAAACTTATGCTCACAGCCTGAGTTCCAAATCCCTTTCACTGTATCAGCTATATTATTTCTGATCATAAAGAAGGTACTGCATCTGTCCAGGTTTGCATCACGGTTCCTAGCAAAGAAGTACAAGAACAAAGAAATAAAACATTTACATATTCTAACATTTCCAACAATAATCTCAAACTGCTTTTTTTCATTCTGCCAAAAGACTGTTCAGTTCAGAAGACATCTTTATATTTATAGGGTCAATCTAAGTTAAAGCCAGACTTCTGAATGTAGAGACTTCCTTTGTCTTCTTCATGCTTCAAAAACTGTATGCATGCATGATTTTCCCAAGCAAAATAATGTAACCTAGTCATATATATGAGTGATTTTTCACATTCCACTTAGTTTCAAGATTGTATAGCGTATGCATTTGGGCATTATATTTCATAGCCATAAAACCATTACCGTGAAATATGAATTGTTAAAGCATGAACAAACCTTAGAGAAACTTGATTGATAGTAATAGAAAAATAAGATTATCAGCAGTAAATGATCTGATATTAATTTGATCACGATTGCATGCAATGCCTTCTAAGTCAGTGTCATTTCTGAACAATGAGACTTTCCATTATAAACCAAAAATCAAGCTAAGAGCTAACTATGTGGAAGAATTTCCTGGTAAAAGAGTTTAATCATTGAGCTCCTCATTTTTAAATTGAAGTACAAGAATTCCCAGATAAATTAAATAGCCACTGTGACCTAAAGCAAGGACCTGAAGAAGATTTTGTTTGATATTTTTATATATAACACATTTTCTTATACAATTTATGAAATTATTTATAAATTATAGTTAGCCAAAGACAAGCATATGCTTATTATCTGTAAAATTTCTTATTATCTGTAAAATTCATAAGTCTTTTTCCAATTTTGTTTGGAATTTTATTTAATTCTATTTAAGAGATTAGCAAATATACACTCTGTACTTAATACTACACTAAGTTCCATGATGGAGACAAATAGGAGTAAAAGAATATTTTTTATTCTTTGAATTCTGGCATTTTCCCTGGGGAAGGGAAACATTGTGGTTGAAATATAGCAGTGAAATACATAATTAAGACAAACAACAGAGACTAAGTAAAAATGTTTAAATGGAGTGGTGGATATTATGGTAAGAATGCTACAAAAGGTAAGATTTAAAATATAAAAACTATACACTGAAGAATCTGTTCTTAAAACCTATGCCACACTGATACCCAGAGAAAGCTCAGAAAGTGAAAAAAAAATCACTGTCTATAAAACAAGTGTTTTCCATTCTTTTTCATGATATATCACATGAAGAATATAGTAATATTTATAAACTCTTCATGGTAAACTAGGCAAATCCTAGTAGGGTAAGTTAACTGATTAAGGATTCTGATTTTCCCTGGCCATAACCAAGTGCACATTACTCTGAAGATTTTACTAACGAGGCATATTTCAAACACATTTATGATATAGTTTTTGAAAATTGCTGTCTTGTGAAACACTACCTTTCGGAGACATTCCTTCTCAAAATATGGTTGCTTTTGTTTTTCTGATTTTTATTTATTAACTGTAGGAATTCATCATCTGACCCAGAGACAACAATTTAGAGTCAAATTAAAAGCTGTGAACTGTCTTCATGTGACAGTTCTCACAAAAAAAGCTACATCTTAAACCACACTGCCTTCCTCACTAATCACAAACCCTCTTAAGAGTCTAAAGTGTGAATTGAATTCAGAAAAGGAAATTAAAAAGAGTGGACAGTCTTTAAAATACAAGCAGTGCAAATTATAAGAGGTTGGAAGTCATGAGGAAATAGGAGCCATGAGAAAGACAGTGATTTTTTAAATGCCAAAAATGAAGCATAAACAACAAATGAGTAGAAGAGACTCACAAAGTAGGAATGAACTCGGAAAGCTAAGTGAGAGATGAAATTCAGTTAAATAGTGTGTCATAGTTTTATTGTCTATATTCTAGAATACACGCTTTCTATTAACATGGAATCTTGGGCATACTCTCATAATACCATTTTCTATTCTACATGAATTAAACTTTTCTTATTATTATTCAGCACAAATTAATTCATCATTAAAGATAATTCTTCTTCCATCTTCTGATGATTCCCTACAATAGGATACACATTTGCTGTCTTATTCCTGACCTCTCTCCATGCTTTTTCCCCTGAAATCAAGATACAAAGCCTGCTTCCTACTTTGTTCCTCTGGCAGAGATGGATGCCCTTTGAGAGCACAGATCGTTTTTTGCCCCTCCGATAAAAGCATCACCTGTGAAAAGACCCAGGGAAGATCTCTATGAGGGGATAAATATTTCTGCCTGGTTCCAGGGGTAATATTAGTTACTAGAAAGAGTCCATTTGGTCCGAACAATAAGCCATATCTTATCACTGTGGTCTTGTCACTTACAAAGTTTCAGTTTTGACTTTCATTTTCTTTGCTCCGTATTGTACTTCTCAAAAAGCTCATAATTCATTCCATGAACAGAGACAATTATTTCAGGGTTTCTTCAAGATCCTAACCTATAATATGCTTACAAAAGGTCCTGGGAAATAACTAACATTCTCTGTAGGGAAAGAGAAGTGATTTTGATAATTGTCTTACCAAAATAAAGGGCTTTCTAGAAAAAAATATCATCAATACTGAGGTTGTAAGAGGAACGGTGATGAGCGTGTCATTCCTGCTGTCTCCTTAGTGAGCGGAAGAAACGCGTAAGCCAGTCCTACACATTCAGTCTGAATGAACATAAGTGAGTCCTTTGGAGAATCTGACGTATGCCCCAAATGTTTAAGTAAAATTTAAAGTGGAGAGAAAGAAAGGATGGAGAGTGACTGGAGACCTCTTGGAAAGTACATGGACAAGATGGGCCTTGAATGTGGGGGTTTTTCTGTAAACAATGGGGCTGTAGGTCTGGCCTGTGAAAATGAGTCCCCATATAGAAATAAACCATTAACACCCTTATTTGGTAAAGGAATTAACAAGGAGCATGAAGATATTCTGAGACTTGTTCATGAAGATTCTCAAGGA
>PVJX010030847.1:0-21702 GCA_004027295.1 Dolichotis patagonum
TTTTTTTTTTTGAATGGCAAATATGTTTGTCATTTAAAATAAACCAAAGGGACAATGGAGCAATTTAGCACTCCTCCCCAATGAATTTCACTTTGGAGAGTGAGGGCACCAGGACTGTGCGGGAGCTGTCACTGTGCAAAGCAGGGCCCCCAGAGATGCTCCCGGCATCCTTACCGCCTCCCTTCTATGGGATGCAGGCCCCCAGAAATCAGAAGGGGCGGGGAAGTGGAGAAGGGCCAGGTGGGTCATTTCAGAATCTCTTCTGAAGAAGACAAAGATAATGCAGAGATTCTATGGGGTGAATGTAGGTATTTGCACCAGACAGTACAGCTAAGTGAAAATCTCCAGAAAGTCTCTTCCCACCTCAAAGCCCCCAAATGAATCCTGAAGGACTGACTGAGCTGGTTAACTACTCACTTTGCTAATGTGGTAGTTGAGTGGCTCTGGGGAGATTGGTAGAGCACACTTCTGGGTATGTCTGGTTAGGTGATAGAGGCATGGCCTTGGGGACTATGTCTGTTCGCTGGCTTCTCCCTCTCAGCCACTCTTTCTCTGCTCTGCTTCTCTGCCACCTTAAATTAAGCATCTTTTCCCTGCCACCACCTTTCACCATGATGTTCCTTCCAGGGAGCCAGCTAACCGTGGACTGAATCCTCTGAAAACTATCAGCCAAATTAAACCACTCCTTTAAATTGTGGGTGTTAGGAATGCTGACTTATAGCTTATGAGCACAATTGTGTCCACATGCAATGCACACCAGGGTGGGGACAGACAGCTGGTGCAAACATAGGACAGCATATCTGTTCAGGGGCCACATAATGGGTATAAGAATCTGAAGCCAGAACATGGGAACAGTTTTCCAGAGAGAGAGAAAATGAACTTCCTCAGCAGGCATACCTGAGTCCCACTCCATCCCGCCCTTTAGGTCCCAAGTTCCTACAGCTTGCACAGGAAGGGGTGGTAGGAAGAGGCATCCTTTCAGTCTCCATATTTTACAGTGGCCCAGACAGGCTGCAAGGCTGGACATCTGGAACACAATCTGCACCATAGCTGCAAGCCAAGAGGAGGCTTTTGGGACCTGATCTGGGGTAAACAATCAAAGCTGAAAAAGAAAAAAAAAAAAAAAAAGGCAAAAACAATCCCAAGTGTCTATAGGGGCAAAAACAGGGACGTAACTGGGCATCCCAGAGGAGATATGTGCAGGCCAGTGTAGATGTGCACTCAAAGATTGTGCAGCATGGTTGAAGGTATGGTCTCAGAGACTTTACCCCAGGACTGCATGGGGAAAACGGACCTCTTATCCCCATAGTGTAGGTGAAGGCTCCAGCCAAGAAAGAGCTGCCCTTAACATCATTATAACAATGGTGATAAATTTCATGCAATGCCACCTGACAGAATGGTGCAGGTGGAGGCTGAGAAAGCACCAGGTGCTGCTGTTGGTAAATGGGAGTGGGTGGTAACAGGTCCAGTGGATGTCCTGACACATAGAGACTGTGTACCCTTTGACCCCATAGCAACTCTTAACAGCACCTGTGTGCATAGAAACAGCCACGACTACTCCAGTCCTGGAGTCCCATTTGGGAACACCCAAAATCTGCTGCTGGTGATTGAGAAGCTCATCAATGTGGGGTTCAGGGGAAAGGCAAACCTCCATGGGTTGTGCCAGTGAGGAATGTCACATCAGACACAGGGAAAGTTCCCACAATAGCCTGGTTAGGACAGCAGGGAGGATGCTTGGAGTAGGGACTGGGCCATGGGGGCTTCGGATGATCATGCCCAATTTCCTGACCCTGTTGCTTGTGGGGTACCTAGCTGTTTTCTACTTACAACTCTGAAGTGGTTCCTTTTGATCTACTTGTCCAGAGGCCGTGGTGCCAGTTACCAAAAGGAAATAAGCTTGTGTAGAGAGAAGTGGGCTCTGGGGATGAGGAGCCAGGCAAGAAGGCTCATGTGGTAACATGCCAGTCTCAGGTGATGAGGGCCCCATAGCCACAAAGATACACCCTGCTCCTGCCCAGGACCCTTCTCTCCAGTGACACCCACAACTATAACCCCTAGGACAACCATGGATGCTTTTCATGTATTTTAATGAGACACAGATGCCAGGAGGATTAGCACCAACTACTGGAACAGGAGAAAGGTTGCATGAGCAATGGGGACATGGGAGGGGGCTCAAGGCAGAAGGACAGGGAAGGCTAGGGGGGGTTCTACCTGGGTAGTAGGCAGCATGCTGGGCACAAGAGGGGCTGCTTCTCTCCTGGAGCAGGGACAGCCCTGCAAACCCAGTTCAGGGGTATTCAGGGACATAGTGGTGGATCCAATCCAGGTAGTGGGTCACGCGGGTGTAAATGCCAGGCCGGTTAGGCAGAGCACAGCCATCACCCCAGCTGACCACACCTGCCTGCAGCCAGGTGCCCTTCACTTTGCAGACCAGGGGCCCTCCGGAGTCCCCCTGGGGAAAACAAAGGTCAGTGCTCAGGAGCAAGGCCAGGATGAATAGGAGGGTGCAGTGAATGTGTTGGGACCCACCTGGCAGGAGTCTCTTTTGCTATTCCCAGCACACAGCATGTCTTCTCGAATAATGTGAATGTGATCCCCCGTGGAGAGGCCCATGTGGTACTTGGCATCACAAAGGTGATTCTCCACAATAGGTACCTTCACTTGTCTTAGGGGAAAGGGTGGTGGGAGTGGCTCTGAGGTGAGAGAAGAAATAGTCTCAGACACAAACATATTAAAGCCCATCTCTGTTCCTCAAAGGGAACCTTGCAACTGGGGCCAGGGTATAACCCAGCCCCACCTGTCCAAGCCCTCACTGTCCCTGCCACTCACCGCCATTGTTCACATTGCCCCAGCCTGTCACCCAGCATGGTGTCTCTGAGGGGAAGGTCTCAGAGGCAGGAGGCAGGGATATGGGGTGGATGTGTCTGGAGATGTTCACAGGGTCCTCCAGCTCCAACAGGGCAATGTCCGCACCATCCTGGGCTTCATAGAAGTCAGGGTGTATAATGATCCGGCTGACGAGCAGCAAGTGGTCTTGGTAATAGAGGTGTTGTTCACGGAGCTGCACTCGCAATAATTCAGGGTCCACAGCGTGCCTAGGAAAGGCAAAGTTTTTCTCAGGGAGTCTTGGTATGGGCCAGGTATCCTAGCTCTTGGAGAACCCTTGGGGGAAACTGGTACCATGCCCCACCTGTCAGCCCCATGGTCACTCACGGTCCCACACAGTGAGCTGCAGTCAGCACCCACTGCGGGTGGATGAGTGATCCTCCACAGCCGTGTTCCCAGAAGTTTTTGCTGAACCTCAGGCTCACCTGCCAGGGCCACTTGCGGTGAGGGGCCTCCTGGCCTCCCACAATGCCTGCTCTCTCCAGGGCCAGGTGTGGGGCTAGGACCAGAGTAATCTCAAGACCAGGCCACAGTGCTACCCTGGCTCAACCCTGCCCAGTGCTGGGGAGACCCTGGGCTTCTCTGAGCCCACCTGCCTCAGCCTGTGGGGTGTGAGGCTGCAGGCAGAGACAGGGCCAGGCTGGGCAGGACTCACCAGGGATTGTGTAGACCATGCAGGACAGGAGGGGCAGTGCCAGCACCAGCAGGCTCAGCATTGGGCTCAGCATCTGGAAGGAACTAGGAGGGACAGTCCCATGGTATAAGCCTGGCCAGAAGTCAGGGCTGGGGTCAGCAGAGGGTGGACCCTATGGGGATGGGAAGTTGGCCCACACTTGGGTCTCAGATGTTGGAGTCTCTGAGTCAGGAGAACTTACCCTAGCCAGTCCTGCTCCTCTCTACCCAACCTGTCCTCAACTCTGCATTTATCTCTCCAGAGCAATTCAGGTTGGAGGAGGGGTGCCCCACCTTCCAATCCAGAGGAGGAGGAAATGACTCAGACTCAGGCCCCCATGTGACACGTGCCCTACCATCGGTATGTCCATCTGGTACCCACCAGTCGTAATGTTGGACAGCAAAGTCCAGCCACCCTCTCTTTTAGGGTCTTGGAGTTTCAGGCCCTGGAATGCTGCAATCCCTATTCCAGCTGCAGTGAGTTACAGGAGTAAGAGGGGCTCCAGTCTGCACAAGATCCACTTGTTCCCTCTGTATATTGGAATTCCCAGGTGAACCTGGTCATAGGCTGAATTCTGGATGTTTGAGAGTCCCTCTCTCAGCTGCTGGATCTCACACTGGAAGACTACTGGCTTCCAGTTGTTGGGGTTGGAATGCTAACTCATCAGAAGTAAAGATGACTCACCAGGGAACCTCAGGCACAGTGATGACTGGGGACTACATGTTTCCCACCATCATCAGTTTTCTTATAGGACACTAGGTGTCCTGTAGGACAACAGTTTCCTTATAGGACACTAGATGTGAGCACTAGGTGTGCGGGAGGTCGGTGGCCTCCCTCAAAGAAGCAACTGGGTGCCATAGGATGGCACGCCTCTCTAATTTCTCTGAGTTCACAAAGTGGGGCTCAGCTTTCTTTGCCTCATTTCAGGGGAACAGTCATGTGAGGTCTCCTTGTCAGAAAAACAGTATCAAGTGATCTGGCCAGGAAGTGGCCCTATTGGCCCCAAGAGACCAAGCTCTGCAGATAGATCCTATAGCATAGCCTCTAGACCTTATCTGTGCAGCTCCCCTTCCCAGAGCTGATTATCTCAGCTCCATCAACAGAGGGGATGTGCATAGACATCAGGCAGAGATAAGAAGGGGCCCCCGTCAGTTTCTTCTGGGTGCTCCACCCCCAAAATCACCCCTGAACCCTTCCACATCAAGACCATCCAACCACTATGCCCTTAGATCTCCTCAGGGCCCCCTCCTCACTTCAGGCTCCTGGATTCCCACTTTGTGTGCCCTCTATACACCACAGAGCATACTGTGCTGGGCTCTACCCAGGCATCACAGGGCAGGCAAGTGGTGTCCCACTCAATGAACCAGCTTCCCAGTTGTTTCCCCAGCCTCTCAAGGCCACAGCTGATGAGATGGGATTTACAGGAGCCCAAATGTGGTGAGGGAGTGGTGGCACAGAGCGTTGGATCCTGCAGGAACCACTGAGTCATAGGCTCCAGATTTGATCCTCCAAGGAATGTTCCAGTTGACTCAGGCCTGGAGGTGGACCAACCAGCAGCTATGAGGATGCAATTGATGTGATTGGTTGGCTCCTGACCAATCGGTGGTTGTGAGGATAAGATTGCTCTGAATAGACTGACATTGGACTAATCAGTGGCTATGTGGATGTGAGTGCTATGATTGGGTGACTCCAGACCAATCAGTATCTGTGAAAATGAGATTGCTATTATTGTCTTACTTTGAACCAATCAGTGACTATGAGAGGCAGAGCCTTTGCCTTATTATTTCCCCAAGTATCCTTCCTAACCTGAAAGAAAGCAGGACCATTATGCAGGGAAGTCAAGTCCTTGGATGATAACCCTAGGGCGACCTGAAGTGATGTCCTCTCACAGAGAGATTCTGGCATCCTATGCCACCTAGGGCTGCTGCTCTGCCCTTCTTTGAGGACACACCTCCTCTACTCAGGTGCTTCTCTCTCCTGTCTTCCCTCATTTTGAAAAAGTAACAAGAGGATAAAAAGCAAGGGATAGTCTCCACCACTGTAAGGATGGAAGGTGCAAACAGAAAATAGAGACCTTGCCAAGTGGAAGGGAACAGTCATGTGAACCAGGAGGGGCAGCAACCGCCAGGATTTGGGAGGCGGAAAGCCCAAGGGAGAGGAGGAGGAATAAATAAAAATAATATTTGAGGAAAGAATGGTCAAAACTCTTCATGTTTGATGAAACTCTAAGCCAATCTAACAATTCAGAAAAGGCTAAATAGAATAAAACTAAAGAAAAACTTCTCAAAGTATGTCATAAAGGGCTAACAATCAGTGAAGAGAAGTAACAAAAGAGTTTTCTTCAGAAACTAGGAACCAACAGCCAATGGAGGGCCATCAGTGAAGTACTAAGAAAGAAAGAAAGAAAAAAAAAAAAAAACCACGACTGCCTGTGTTTCAAAAGATGAGCAAAACTTTCTCAGTCACACAAATGCTGAGGATGCTGCCAGCGTCTCTGCTCTACCAGAATTGCCAAAGTTCATTCAGTGAAAAAGAAAATGATAAGAGATTAAGTAAATAAAAAAATCTAGCTCTACACCAAGGAAAGTTCTGGAAATGGAAGTATCTATAAGTGGAAATGTATGTAAATGTGAGAGACATTTTTCTCTTTCAAAAAATATAACCAGTCTTGGTGGTGCGTGCCTGTAATTACAGCACTGTGGGAGGCTGAGGCAAGAGGGTGGCTAGTTTAAATCCAACTTGAGTGACTTTAGGAGACCTTGTCTCAAAAGTAAGAAAGAACTGTGGATGTAACTCAGTGCGAAGGCCCTGGGTTCAATCCCCAGTACAGGGGGGGAAGAAAGGTGTAATATAAAACATCACAATAAATTGTCTTTATGCCTAGTGTTTGATCTTTTTATACTATAGCCAGTGGTCTCGACTTCTAAGATTACTTTCCAGCCACTAGTGCAACGTATCCCTGTGGGTTGGTCCCACAGCCTTGTTGGGCTCACACACCCCATGTCTGTGTCAAATGCTGTGCGCTCCTGATCACATCAGGAAGCCTCTCCGGCCGGAGGCTGCAGTTCTGCTCATCTCCACCAGAGGGGGCGGCGCGGCCGGCCACGCAGTCGGACCAGATTCGGCCATTCCACCCACCCCACTTGCCCACCTTATCGAGTGGCCTAGCCACTGCCTGCCCTCCAGCCGGGTGGTACTGAGCATCTGCCAGGGCTACTGTAGACCCTAGGATTCTGACGAGTGTGAATGAGAAGCACTGAGGTCGGCAGACCTTGGTCCCCATAGACCTTGACAGTTAATTGCGTCCTCTCGGCCTGTTTACCCCATGGAGAGTGGAGGCAGGAAGAACCAGAGTGAGCTAGAGCAAAGCAGGACTGATGCAGGCCTTGAGCAGATCTAGGATGTGTCCTTTGCTCTGCAGGGAAGAGAGGGTAGGGGGGCAAGTAGGCCAGGGTCAAAGGTCAGATGCACAGCCCGCACTTGGCTACAAGGGTGCCCAAGAGGAGCAGCCACAAGAGGCTGAGCAGGAAAACACCTGCCAGAAGGGGCATCCAGGAGACCCTTGGGCTCACTGAACCAACATCCTTCACACTGGGTTGTGGTGGTGGATTCAGTTCGCATAGGTAGGGTCATGAATATACACCCCAGGTCAACTACAGATCCTCACCCCACCTGAGCACACAGGCAGGCCTATAGCCAGATCTCATCCCTCTGGCAGACCACAGGCCCCCAAAGTTGTTCTTCAGGCAGTGAAAGGTGAGAACAGTCTACCAAGTAGTCTGGATAGGGAGGAGCCCTGCTGACTCCCCACTCCCTACCTTACCTGGGTGATGCCCCCCAAGACCCATACACAGCAATTCCAGGTGAATGGTGCCACCAGAGTTGGAGTAGTCCTGCGTGCAGGCCCATATGGAGACTTTCCCTCTTGCAGACTGTATGGGGGCCACAGAGGCTCTAGGGGAGGTGCAGGCTCTGAAAGGGTAAGAGCTCTGGGCCCTGTACTGGTAGGAGGGTGTAAAAGCCACAGGATACTATACTGTTCAGTGTAACCAACAGGCCAAGCAAGACGCACACACAAACATCAGACAGGAAGGCCACCTTACAACAAATGTTGCTGAATATGTCTTTTCTGGAGTATCAGCCATCAACTGTTACTCTAGGCACATCCAGGAATTAATTCAAAATGGATCATATACCTAAGTGTACACATTAAAAGTATATGATGCTTAGAAAACTACCACCTGTAACATAAAGGAGATTGAAAAGCATTACATGGAAGAAAAAAAATCTGAGTAAGTTGGACTTTACCAAAATAATAAACTCCTGCTCATTGAATGACACTGTTAGGAAAAGAGCTATCCAGAGCCCAGGAAAAACAGCTGCAGTGTATGTGTCTGGGCCCATATGTAAAGAATGGGGGAAGCAGAAAAAGAGGGAGTGAAAGGAGGAAGAATATTTACAATGCGACAGTAAGAGTTTCAACCTAACTGAAACATGGCCAGCAGGCTGTATGGATGCATTGGTGAAGAGCACTTTTAATGACCAGACCACCCTGACTGGTCAGCAGGGGACTGCAGAGCAAGATCACAGGGAGGGACCCCTTTACCCCTAAAGTGGCTGTAGTTGTTGAAACAGGTAAGCTATGCCCACTTGTCTCTGCCTCTGTTCTGAGTCTCTGGTGGGCTGGGGCACGGTGGGTAGCCACAGGGACAAGAAAGAGTTCAACCCAAATGGGGGGGTACATACATAAGGTTAAGTAAGTCAACAGAGGAGGACTGGAGCTGGTGTGTCCATGGCTCACAGGGCACAACCCAAAATGGAGAGGATCAGTCCTGGGTGAACCCCAGGGGTAGGATTGCCACCAAGGAACAAGAGAGAGGTAGCTCATGGCTTCCCATGTAAATACACAAATGCAGACACACAGGAGTGAGTTGTGCACTGGTGCAAAAGTCTGCATGTGTATGCACACATGTGTATGTGTGTAAGCCCATACATATACACGTAATGTGAGTACATGCGAATACACGTATTCCCTTACTCTGTCCTCTGAGAAGGACTGATGAGAGCAGAAATGCCCCAAGAGCAATGAGCAGCACCTGTCTCTCCCTCTTGGTTTCTAAACACATTATACCACTGACAGGAGTTGGGCTTTGTGGAGAAATGTCTGGGAAGTCAAAGAGGACCTCGAAATAATCCCATGCAAGGAGAAATTCTAAGAGAGAGAGAGACAGAAGCCAGCTTCAGGACTCTTAGAGTCCTGCCAGGGCTAACTCATACATCAGATAATAATTAGGGAAAATGAAACAAATTAAGATCAAATAAAATAATAATGTGTCTATACAGTTACAAATGAATTAACAAAAGAATTAAAATTTTAATAAGAGAGGCATGGTGGCACATGACAGGCTGAGGCAGGAAGATCGCCATAAGGTCAAACGCAGCTTGGGATAGGTGAGTGAGTTCAAGGCCAGCCTTCACTATAGCAAGACCTTGTCTGAAAACATAATAAAACTCTAAGAATAGTCACAGAGTCTCAAGATATCACCCCACAAAAGGTATACTAATTACTGAAGGAAAAACAGTACCTTCTCTCAGAGAAGCAGACACACGCCCCTGTTCAAACCATGAGAGTGATCTCTAAGAATTAGGAAAGTTGAAATTTCAGGCACTTGGTAAAAGTTAATGAGGAATACTCAGAGTTACATCTCTGATATTCTTGCCAAAGTTATATAGTCGCAGTCTAATTATGAGAAATTATCAGGCAATCAGCTTGAAGGCAACCAGTAAAATGACAGGCTGAAATCCTCGAAAGCCTCAGGGTCTGTAAAAAGTTCAGGAAAGACCAAAGACCCATTTCAAACTGAACAGGATTGAGAAGACACAATATATGCTGCGGGATTCCAGATTGGCTGCTTCTGTTCCAGAGATCACACTGGGATTGTGTATGGCTTTGGATGGCATTTGAAAATCATAGTCAGTCCATGGCTGTCTCCACACTTGGTTGGTTATGGGCGCTCTGTAGGGAAATATTTCTTCTTTAATAGGAGATGTATCTGAAACTTTTGGAGGTAGAGGGGACTTGTGTTGGCAAAACTTCCAAATGATCCAGAAATGGTGAATGATGTTCTTTGCACTGGACTTGAATCTTCTCTCAAAGCTTGTGATCATGCCAAAATTACATACATAATTTTACATAATATGTATGTATATATATATATTATGTGCACAATATGTATGTATATATATATATATATATATTGCACACAGACTGACAAGACTAAGTAGAGATTGCTATGTGAGAAGGCAGTATGTAGAGGGCCAGTGACAGGGATGGTAAGAAGAATGTCCCCAGGTTAGAATAAGATAAGAATTTATTTGGGGTGAGAGGTAGGGATTTTATAACGATGAAGATGTGGGTAAGGGCCTCACTTAGTAAATGTATTTATCTTGGAAATGTATTGTCCAGGGCATTCTGTTCTTCGTCAGTATTCCAGGAATACCTGCATCATAACTAAAGGTCTTTTACTTCAGCCTCACAAAAATATTATGCTTCCTGTCTTGTGGATTTGCTGATTCTGAATATTTCCTATAGGTGGAATCATAAAATAAATATGTAGCTTTTTGCGTCTAGTTTCTTTGTCTTCCCATGATTCCCAGTTCCCACATGTTCTAGCGCATGGGTCAGGGCTCCATTCCCCCTGGGCTGATCAGCACACCCTCTGTGGGTGCTCCAGTTTATTTATTTATTCATCCACTCATGGACATTATTTTCGTTGTTTCTGACTTTGACTCTTATGAGTGTGCTGCTATGAACATGTGTGTCCCTATTTATAAACGCTTGTTTTCAACTCTTTTGAATGGGATTTCTGGGTGTTAAGCATTTCTACAAACTTTACAAAGAACCACTGAACTGCTTTGCACGGGCACTGCACCATTTTACATTCCCACCAGCAGTGTACAAGGGCTCTAGTTCTGCCACATTCTCAGCAATGCTTGTTGTTTTCCTTTTAAATTAATGTCCATTCTAGTAAGGGTAAAGTGGTCCTGGTGCTCTTGTCAAAACTCAAGTGGTCTATATGCATTTGTTTTGGGACCCTCAGTTCTCTTCCATTGGTGGATGTGTTTGTTCTTATGTCAGTACTGCACTCTTTGGACTACTATAACTGTATAGAGAATTTTGAAATCAGTCATGGGGATTGAACTCAGGACCCCTCTACCACAGAGCTATACTCTCAGCCCTTTTTATTTTTATTTTGAGATAGGATCTCACTAAGTTGGGTAACTAAGTTGCCCAGGTTGGAACTTGTAATCCTCTTGCCTCAGGCTCCCAAGTTGCAAGAGTTACAGATGTAGCTGGCAGCTTCCAACTTTTTCTGTGTTTTTCAATATTGCTTTAGCTATTTGAGTCTGCTTTCAATTCCACATGAATCTGAGGCTTGGATTTTTCATTTCTGAAAAGGAAAAGAAGACCACTAGAATTTTGATAGGGATTACGCTGAATCTATAGATCACTGTGGGTAGAATTCCCTCTGTAATACTGCCACATCTTTCAAGCTATGAACATGTGCTGTCTTTCCATTTATTTATCTCTTCTTTCACTTCAGTGTGTTTCAGAAATGTTATCTAGTTTTCAACATTGTTCTAAAATTTGTGCCTGGGATTTGTTTAATCAGGTACACTAAGACACACGACACAGAAATTAGTGTCAAAGTAAGCAAGCCCCTGTCTCAAAATAAAGTAAAAAGAAAGCTGGGGATCAGCGCTTCCCTAGCATGCACAAAGCCCAGGGTTCAATTTCCAGTACCAAGAAATAAATAAATGAAAAATTAAAATAAACTGTTCTAAAATATGTTTAGAATTTTAATAATATTGTTTAAAAAGAAAGAGAACAATACAGAAACACAGTCCCAGGGCCAGTTTCACCCTGTCAGAGACAGCTCAGACCCCAGTGACTGGAGTCCCCATCCTCTACAATGTCCCTATCATCACATGGAGCATTTTAAACATTCTATTTTCTGTCTCCTTCTTTTTTGTCTTTTTTAGTACCAGGGGGTTGAACCTAGGGCTTTTACATTAAGCCACATCCCTTTTACACTTTATACTTTGAAACAAGATCTCACTAAATTGGTAAATTGCCTGAGCTGAGTTTGAATTTGTGATTCTCTCTTCCCAGCCTCCTAGAGTGCTAGATTTACAATTTCCTTTCCTGTTGACCAACTATGCATACTAGATTAAAGGAGACAAAGGTAGACAAATACTAGAGCAGAAAGAGGGCATTAGAACCAGGCATGATGAAACACAGCTGTAATCCTAGCCCTGGGAAGCTGATGGAGCAGGACTGAGTTTGAGGCTAGCCTGGGTTACATAATGAATTCAAGGGTTAGTGATATGATTCGGTGTGAAGGTCCTCAGATTTCAGAGTGGTGACAGCATCAGGGGAGTCAGCCAAGCCCAGGTCCTATACGTATGCCGCCCCCATACCCATGAAGCTAGCTCCAGGTCATTGCATGGTCCACTGGCAGTGGGGAAGGCTGGGGTTGGACCTCAAGGGGTGCTCTGTAGCATCTCTGAATGTGAAAGTATTTAGAAACTCAAAGTTAAGTGAAAATGCTTAGAACCCAGATTCAATAAAATTTCTGCTCTTTACTGTGGCTCAGAAGAGTCAAATAACTTTCTCCCAACTTTTTAATTGTAATAAAGAGCACATAACATAATATTTTTCATCTAAAACAATTTTTGGTGTACATTTCCATGATATTAAGTATATTGTGTGCAACCATAACCATGACTAATCCAGAGCTTTCTCGTTTTTCCAAACTAAAACTCTGTTCTGATTAAACATGAACTAGACCTTCTCATTCCTGGCCTCAGGCAACACTTACACTTCCTGACTTTATGGAAGTGACTCCTCCAGGGACCTCAAGTAAGGAAATCAAGCAGTATATGTCTTTTTGCATCTGGCTTATTTACTGGAGCATTATATTCTCAACATTTGCCTCTGTTGTAGTACACTGCAAAATCTCCTTCCTGTCCCAAGTTGAGTGGCAGCCATGCCGTATACACTACATCATGTTTATCCTCCCATCTCTCAGTGGCCTGTGTGCTTCGACGCTGTACCCATCACAGACAATGTTGCTATGAATATGGGGTACAAATTTTTCAAGACTCTACTTTCAGTTCTTGTGGATATGTACCCAAAAATGGATTGCTGGAGCATATTTCTAGTTTTCATACTGTTCCCCACAGTGCTTCTGCCATTTTTCATTCCCACCCACAGCACCTGAAGTTCCAGTTTCTCCATATATTCTGCTTTTTAAAAAACTAACCATCCTTATAGATGTGAGGCAATATCTCCTTGTGACTGTGGTTTGTATTCTCTAGTGCTTAGTGGTACCAAAATCTATGTATGGTCTTTCATCATCTAGGTTGGTTTTTCATCATCTAAGTATCTTCTTTGAGGAAATGTCCATCCAGAACTTTGCCTATTTTTGAATCAAGTTATTTATTTATTTATTTACTTACTTATTTATATATATATATATATTTTTTTTTGGTACTGGGGATTGAAATCATGACTGCATGTTTGCCAGGCAGGTCCTTATGCCGCAGAGCTAAATCCCCGGCCCCAAGTTATTTATTTTGTTGTTGAGTTTTTAGAGTTTTCTTTATGTGCTACATATTAACCCTTTATCTATATATAATCTTCAAATATTTTATTCCATTTTTCTAAGTTGCCTATTCACTTTGCAAATAGTATTTGGTCCACAAAAGAATTAATGTTCATGGTCCAATATGACCATTTTTTCTTTTGTTTCATGTACCTTTGGAGTCCTATCTAAGAAACCATTGCCAGATTCAGTGTTGTGAGGCTTTTGCCCTGTGATTTTTCTCTGAGTCTTATTCTTATATTTATATTTATATCTTATATATTTTTTTTACCATTTTGAGTTGATTTTTATAACTCAAATAAAAAGGGTTGACACCATTTTTTTGCATGGATGCTCATCTTTTAATTTTTTTTGCTGTTGTTTTTGCCATACTGGGTTTTGGACCCACAGCTTAGCCCAGGTGGACTGAGCTACACCCCCAGGCCCCTCCTCTTTTTTTTTTTACTTTTAAACTTTTAAAATTTTATTTAAGGAAAGAAAAGAACATTTTAAAAAAAACAGAAAAAAGGTAGAATACAGAATTCAAAAAAAATTAACATAAAATCACTAGTTCATACATTACATATTGTCATCTTAAAAATAGTTGTTAAAGTTACAAAATCAAAGCATAAAAAGTGCCTAGACACTCAAACACTGACAGTGTAAACCTTTCTGTTCAATGATCTAACAGAAATTTAGTAATATGATCATCTATCTTACACACTACACAGACCATTGTATCTTTTAGAGCACTTTCCTTCCCTTTCACTTTTACAATATCTATTATACTTTTTGGATCCCATTGCTCTGTAAGTTTTTATTATTTTTTACACTAGAGAGATAATTTGATATTTACTAATGTGAGTCTTGTTTATTTCACTAATAAGGATATTCTCAAGTTGTCTCCATTTACCTATAAAGGCCTCAAGACCATCCTTTTTTATAGCTGAGTCGTAGTCCATTGTATAAAAATACTACATCTTTTTCATCCACTCTGAGGTTGATGGGCATTTTGGTTGTTTCCAAGATTTAGCTATCACAAATTGTGCTGCTATGAACATGGGTGCACATATATCGCTGTGACATGACCTTTTCAATTTTTCTGGGAAAATACCCAGGAGGGGAATAGCTGGGTTGAATGGAGCTTCCAATCCTAGTCTTCTGAGAATTCTCCATACTGATTTCCATAGTGGTTGCACCAGTCTGCACTCCCACCAACAGTGGAGCAGTGCTCCTTTTTCCCCACAGCCTCGCCAATATTTGTTATCAGTTGTTTTCTTGATGGCAGCTATTCTTTCTGGGATGAGATGAAATCTCAATGCTGTTTTAATTTGCATTTCTCATATGATCAGTGATGATGAACGTTTCTTCATATATATTTATTTGCCATTTGTATATCTTCATCTGAGAACTGTGTGTTCATCTCAGATGCCCATTTTTGAGGAAGGTCTTTGAATTTGAGGGGCTTGACGTTTTTCAATTCTTTATATATTCTGGATATAAGTCCTTTGTCTGAAAGGTTGTTGGCTAAAATTCTTTCCCATTCTGTGAGTTTTCTTTTCATTTTGTTGGTGACTTACTTTGAAGTGCAAAAACTTTTTAGTAATATGAATTCCCAGTTGTTGATTCCTGTTCAGTTTGTATTTTGTTCATGAATTCTCTACCTATCCCTATGTCTCCAAGATTTCTATCTACCTTGTCTTCCAATAGATTTAGTGTTTCTGTTTTAATGTTTAGATCCTTGATCCATTTTGATTTTAGTGCATGGTGATAGGCATGGGTCTAGTTTTAGTCTTTGGCATGTGGAAAGCCAATTTTTCCAACACCATTTATAAAGAGGCTATCCTTCTTCCAGTGAACATGTTTAGCCCTTTTGTCAAATATAAGGTGGCTGACTGTCTTTGTAGTTGTGTTTGCATCTTCTAATCTGTTCCATTGATCCTCAGGTCTATTTCTTTGCCAGTACCATGCTAATTTTATCACTGTGGCTTTGTAGTATAGCTTCAAGCCAGGAACTGAGATGCTTCCTGTCTTGTCTTTGTTGCCCAGAATCATCTTTGCTATTCTAGGTTTCTTCTGTTTACAGATGAATTTCAGGAATATTTTCCCTAGTTCTGTAAGGTATGTTAATGGTATTTTGATTGGGATTGCATTAGATCTGTATAACAGTTTTGGGAGTATGGCCATTTTCACAATGTTGGTTCTTCCTAACCTAGAGCAAGGAATATCCTTCCATTTTCTAATATCTTCTTCAATCTTCTTTTTTAGTGTAGTATAATTTTCAGCATATAGGTCTTTTACATTCTTAGTTAGGTTGATTCCTAAGTATTTCATTTTTTTAGATGCTATTCTGAAAGGCAATATTTCCATAATTTCTCTCTCAGTGAGTTTTTTGTGTGCAGGAATACTACTGATTTTTGAATGTTGACTTTGTTTCCAGCTATGCTACTGAATTTGATTATTACCTCTAGTAATCTTTTAATGGAGTTTTTGGGGTCTTCTATGTAGAGTATCATGTCATCTGCAAATAATAATAATTTAACTTCTTTTCCTATTTTTATTCCTTTTCTTTCTCCCTCTTGTCTGATTGCTCTGGCTAATGTTTCAGACCTATATTGAATAGGAGTGGTGATAGTGAACATCCTTGTCTTGTTCCTCATTTTAGAGTGAAGCCTTTCAGTTTTTGTCCATTTAGTATAATGTTGGCTGTTGGTTTTTCATAGATGACCTTTATGAGATTGAGGTACAGACTGTCTATTCCAAGTTTCTGTAGGTTTTTTTTTTTATCATGAACAGGTGTTGGACTTTATCAAAAGCTTTTTCTGTGTCTATTGAGATGATCATGTGATTTTTATGTTTGGCTCTGTTGATGTCTTGCATTACATTTATTGATTTGCATGTTGAACCATTCCTGCATTCCTGGAATAAATCCAACTTGGTTGTGGTGTATAATCTTCTTGATGATTTGTGGCATTCTATTTGCCAATATTTTGGCCCCTCCTCTTTTTAAGTTTTTTTAAAATCTGAGACAGGTCTTGCTAAGTCAGTAAGTTGTCCAGACTGGACTCAAATTTGCCATCCTTGTGTCTCAGCCTCCCACAGTACCAGTAATATAGGGGTACGCCAGCATACCGGTCTTTTTATTCGTTTAGGAAACCATATTTTCTGTAATAAATGGCCTTGACACCTTTGTAAAACATTCATTTGTGTATGTCTGTCTTTCCCATCCTAGCCCTCCTACCTAGTGACTAGGCCCATGCTAAGCAAGTGCACTACCCTTTGCCCAACAGGCTTTTTTTATGCCTGTACTACACTGTTTTGATTATGGTAGCATTGTAGTAAGTTTTGAAATCAAAAAGAATGAATCTTCCAACCTTGTTCTTCTTTGCCAAGATTGTTTCATCTATTTAGGGCCCCTTAAGATTTCATATTAATTTTAGGTTGTATTTATTTATTTATTTATTTATTTTTGGTACCAGGGATCGAACTCACGACCTCACACTTGCCAGGCAGGCACTTAAGCCACTGAGCTAAATTCCCGGCCAGGTTGTATTTATTTTTGCAAAAAAAAAGCTTCATGGAGTTTTGATAGAGATTCCATTGTATCTGTTGGTTGCTTTGAATATATTGCTGCTTTAACATTAAGTCTTCCAATTCATGAACATGGAACATCTTTACATTTATATCTTCTTTAATGTATTACATCCTTTCCTGAGTTAATTACTGAGTATTTTACTCTTTTTATATTATTATAAATATAGGTATTTAAAAATCTTTTCCTTTTCAGATTATTCATTGCTAATGTACAGAATATGACTGGCCTGGAAGTGCAGCTCAGTGATATAGTACTTGCTTACTATGCAAGCCCTGGGTTCCATTCTCAAGACTAAAAGAAAAAAATGAAAGAAAGAAATACAACTGAGTTTTGTGTATTGGCTTTGTATTCTGCTATTGTGTTGAATTTACTAGTTTTCTTCTGTGGAATCTTTAGGATTACATATAAAGTCATATCACTTGTGAACAGCGATCATTTTACTTCTTTGTTTCTTATTTGGATTCTCTCTTTTTCTTTTTTTGTCTAATCACCCTAGCTAAGACTACTAGTAGTGTGTTGAGCTGAGTGGTGAAACAGACCCTTGATATGGAAGGAAAAGCTTTCAGTCTTTTATCATTGAGTCTGTTGTTCATTAAAGATTTTTGCATTTATGACTTTTATTATGTTGAGGTAGTTTCCTTCTATTCTGTTTGTTGGATGTTTTATTTTTTAATCACAAAAGGGGTTAAATACTCTCAAGGACTTTTTCGGTTGAAATGATCATGTAGTTTTCCTCCTTTCCATTCTGTTACTGTGATGTGTAACGTTAATTTGTTTTCATATGTAGAATGACTTCGGACGTCCAGGAATACATTCCAGTTGGTCATGTTGTATAGAATGCTGTTGAGTTCAATTCAGGATTTTGGCATTAGGTTCACAACGGATGTTGGTCTATGGTTTTCTTCTAATGCCTCTAGTTTCAATATCAGTGTTATGCTGGCCTCATAGAATGAATTAAGAAGTGTTCTCTATTTGAGGAGGACATTCTGGAAAGAATTGGTGCTAGTACTTATTTAAATATTTGGTAAAATTCACTGATGAAGCCAGTTGATTTAGAACTTTTTTTTGGCAGATTTTGGATTATGAATCCAATCTCCTTTTCAATTGTAGGTCTTTTCAATTTTTCAGTTTCTTCATGGTTAAATCTTTGGTAGGGTTTGTATTCCTAGGAATATATTCATTTCATCTAGGTTAGCCCAGTTCTTGACATACAATTGTTCATAGTATTTTCTTGTAATTTTTTTTGTTTTCATAGAATCAGTAATAGAGTTTCCACTTTAATTTATGTTTTTAGTATTTTATTTTGACACTTTTTTCTTGGATAGTACAAATAAGCATTTTTCAATTTCACTGATATTTTAAATAATCCATTTTCATTTCATTGATTTTCTCTATTTTCTATTATCCATGGTTTGTCTCTGTTAAAATCTTTATTATTATCTTTCTTCTGTTAACTTTGAGCAGATGTTTCTCAAAGTTCCATAAATTGTGGAGTTTGCTTATTGGTATGAGATATCACTCACGTTCCGTGTAAGCATTTGCAGTGACAAACTCCCTACCCCCACCTTCATTAAGTCTGCTTTTGCAGCATCTGGTAAATTTTGGTACAGTGTGCTTTCATTTTCATTCCTTTTTACATATTTTATAACTTGCCTTGTGATTTCTCCTTTGATCTATTTACTGTTTTAAGTATGTGTTATTTAAACAAAAAAGATAACTATGCACAAATATACTTTATAGAACCTGGATATAAAAATTGTCAATAAAATATTTGCAAATTGCATTCAGTATCACAATAAAAATATCATACAACAAGATCAAGTTGGTTTCATTCTAGAGAAGAAAGATGGATTCAATGCAAATCATCAAGTAGAATTCACCACTCAAGGGTAAAAATCATAGGATCATCTCAATAGCTATAGAAAAATTTTTGATAAAGTTCATCATCATGGCTGTGTATGGTGGTACATGTCTGTAATCCCACCACTCAGAAGGCTGAGTCAGGAGGATCACTGTGAGTTCAAGGCCAGCATGAAATACAAAATGAGACCCTGTATCAAAAAAAAAATCAGCACACTTCGTGATATAAATCTTAAATAAAGTAGGTATAGAATTCTCATGTTGCAGCTTAATAGAAACCCACAGCCAACATCATACTGAATGGGGAAAAACTGAAAGCATTTCCTTTAAAATCAGGAATGTGACAAAAGTGTCTACTCTCACCTCTCTTGCTCAGTATAGTACTTGAAATTTTGGTCAGAGTAAGAGAAAGAAATAAAAGGAGTACATATGGGGAAAAAGGAAGCCAAATTATCCATTTTCAGATGACAAGATTCTATACCAAGAAATCTCTGAAGAATCCACTAAAATCTGTTAGAACTGGTAAATAAATTCAGCAAAGTATCAGTATATAAAATTAACATACACAAATTGGTAGCTTTCCTATGTACCAATAATGAAATTGCTGAGAAAAAAGAAGGAAAATAATCTTATTCACAATAGCTTTTAAAAAGCCCAACCAGGGAGAAAAGAGACCTCTATAATGAAAATTATAAAATATTAAAGAAATTAATTGCTGTTGATGAAATGGAAAGCAACAGAGAAAGATCTCTGAGATTTGCTGTTCAGACACTGCAATACAGCAATGCAAGGAAGAGAAAAAGGAGGAAAGTGAGTCCCTTGGACCCAGGATCTTAAGTGAGAATTGAAGCACCTGGGGAGGGCAAAGAGAGAAACTTTAACAAAGAAGAAAGTGGAAGTGGCCAAGGGCACCTTCTCCCTGAGTCAGAACTCACTGCATGGGACAAGTGGTTCAAACCTGCAGACCCATGAGGACTGCTGACAACTATAGGGGCCTCCACAGGGAGATGCAGCAGTGCAACAAAGGAGTGGATGCCATGGACTGTACTGGCTGGTGAGTGGAGCAGATTTGGCTGTCCACAAGAGAGGATGATTGGCTAGGAGCCATCTTGGAGAGAGCAAACTAAACTTGGAACTCGGAACAGCTGCTGGTTTCTTTCAGTGACTCCCAACTGAGGTCAGGTACACAGAAGGTTGCTGATTGCTGCAGGCTGAAGGAGTCTGGTCCCAGCCTCATGGCCAGAAACTGGCCTGAACATCAGGGGAGATAAAGGTGTTGGCTTGCTGAGAGTATCCACTACCCTGCTGTAAAGCTACTGCTGGCTTGCTAGAATAAATCAACACCAGTTTGGGCTCTGTTTCCATATGTTGTCTACCAATGGTAACAGAGACAAAACTTGAAGTGGACTTTTATTCCCCCTCTCTCTCTCCTTTTTCTTTTTTTTCTTCTTCATTGTTTGATTTTCTTTTTATGAGTGTATATGTTGTTTCTAGTTTTTAATGTTGTTGTTCTGTTCTGTTCTTTCTTTTATTTCTTCCTTCTCTCTTTACCTCCTGTCTTCGCCAGTTTCCCAAAGTTTGCACAATCCTCCTTTAGAAGCCTTGCTTTTCATCTCTTCCTCTTCTTCTATTTCTGTATCTTTTAGCCCTAGCCCTTTTTGAACTTTTCCCCTAAGGGTAAAATCACTATACTGAGGTCTTATTTATACAATTTTCTCATTTGTTTTAATCTAGTTTATATGATTAAAGATGACAAATTAAGTTAACCACAGTGTGTCATTTTCTAGGCTGTTTGATGCTATAATGCTGATTATATTACTTTAGCCCAGGTGACACAATTGTTCTAATCAGTTGTTCTTCCTGGTAGACCAAAACTGATATTGACAATATCATAGTCATAAACAGGTCATAAACAATATTATAGGTCAGTGCCAAAGAACCAGGGACTGAGCCAAGTAGGCAGTAACTTCTCATCCCAATATATTGAAGAGGTTGGATCTTACAACAGAAGTAAAATCTAAAAGCCAGCTCTGCCTTTAAGACATCTCTGAACAGTTACTTCTTAAGAGAGCTAAATAGTAGCAATAAAATACTCACCATAAGCAATTTACAAGCTAATGCTTTAACCCTGCTCTGCACATGCTGAAGATTAAAATTGGACCATATCTTTCACCATGCACTAAACAAAGTTCGGAATAGATCAAAGATCTAAATATTAAAACAGAAACACTAAATCTGCTGGAAGAAAGAATAGGTAAAACTCTTAAAAACATTGATATAGACAAAGACTTTAGGAATAAAACCCCAATCACACAGCAACTATCACAAAGAATCAACACCTGGGATCTCATCTTATTAAAAAGGTTTTGCACAACAAGAGAATCCACCAACAGAGTGAAGAGACAACCAAAGACTGAGAAAAAGTTTTCCAGCTCTCTCTAAAAGGACTACTATCTAGAATATATAAAGAACTCAAAAAAATAAGACCCCCCATTTTAAAGAACTAGTCCAAAATGGGCACCTGAAATGAATAGACACTT
The DNA here is from genome assembly GCA_004027295.1 of Dolichotis patagonum. Lineage (NCBI taxonomy): Eukaryota > Metazoa > Chordata > Mammalia > Rodentia > Caviidae > Dolichotis > Dolichotis patagonum. The sequence goes on from PVJX010030847.1 coordinate 21,202, forward strand.
CTCAGATGAAGAAGAAATGGCAAATAAATATATGAAGAAATGTTTGAAATCACTGGTCTTTTGAAAGATGCAAATTAAAATAACACTGAGATTTCACCTCACTTCAGAAAGAATGGCTATTATCAAGAAATCAATCAGTAACAACCAATAACATGCTGGCAGGGCTGTGAAAAAAAAAAAAGGAAACCTTCTCCACTGCTGGTGGGAGTGTAGTCTGGTGCAACCACTGTGGAAATCAGTGTATTCCTCAAAAAACCTAAAACTAGAGGTTCCTTTTAATCCAGCTATTCCTCTTCTTGGTATCTTCCCAAAGGAATTAAAAGCATCATATCACAGCAATATCTGCACACCCATGTTTATAGCAGCACTATTTGTCATAGCTAAATCTTGGGATTATCCAGTGCCCATTATCCAGTGCCCATTATCCAGTGAATGGATATAGAATATGGCTTTTTTAAAAAATAAAATGAAGTACTACGGGCCAGGGGTTTAGCTCAGCGG
>PVJX010030848.1:0-21800 GCA_004027295.1 Dolichotis patagonum
ATAGATATACATTTAGAGACTCATGCATGTGTACAGCTTATAAACAGTGTACAAGAACCAACTATATAACACATGTTGAAATGAACAACTACTTTGAAGAAAAAAAGACACTACAATACCCAGTGCTGATTCCATAATGTCATGATGTGAAATCCAGTAAAACTATCACTTTTTGTTCAAAGTGATTTTAGCTTGCTTTGTCTTGTTTAAGTTCAACACATATGAAGGTATGGACAGCTGTTTTGAGGAGAATGATAGATACTATGACAGCCATTCTTGGCTTCCCTAATGTCTGGTCTTGAAAACCTGAAATGTCCTCCTCGTCCTGCTCAGATCAATTCCATACTATGTTGTTTCATGTGAATTCCCTGTATGTGACAATATGGACAACTATTTGGATGGAAGAAAACAAGAGTCAATATGATAGAGAGTAAATATTTCCGATTGTCTAGTTTTGAAATGTATGTCTCTTACATTGCTTTTTGTGATCTGCTTTGTTCTGTTTTGTTGTGTTTAATTTTACCCTTTTGATATAATTGCATGTATATTTGAGTGGGTAAGATGGATGACCATATTGCTGTTTTTGTCAGATCATGGCGCAGAACTGTTAACAGTCTCACTGTTTGAATGTCTACTTTACATGTTTTAACTTTGTATTTTGAACAACTATTTCCAAGAAGTCAGTATGTAATTTGTCAAGTAATAATTTCTTAGGATTTTTTGTTGTTGTTCTTTTTTCCTTGGAATTCTGTATTGTTGCTACCCTTTATTCTGTTTTGTTTTTTCTCTTTAAATAAAATAAAAAAAAAGAATTCAGCCAAGAAACACTATGATGTTTTGAAGGAAACACAGAGTAAATAGAAGGGATATAATTGAGGTAATTCAAGAAAAATTATAATGAAATTTAACACAAATTTATGCATAAAAACAGGCTCACACCAAAAGGTAAACATAAGAATGTGCTCAAAGAATGGCATAAAAATTGCAAATCAAACCTTCAGATTAGCAAAATTTAACAAAGATCTGACAATACAAAGGATCATCAAGGATACAGAGCAATATTATACTATTTAAGGTTTTATATTATCTAATTATCAGCCATTATTTCCTGTCTATAAGATACAATATCTGATATACACAACATAAAGGTGCAGAATTTTATTTTGACCTACAATTGAAGGGATTCTGTCCATGGCAAGCTGGTTCCAAGACAGAAATATTACAGGAGAAGCACAAGATAGAGCAAAGCTGCTCAGTTCATGGCAGCCAGGAAGCAGAACAGGAGAAGAGTGGCATAAAAGCACTGTTTCTCTCTTCTCAAAAGATAAGCTGACATTTCAGCATCCTTGGGCCTGCCATGGGTGGAGTTCTAATGATTCCTGATACATCCTCAAGGTATCTTTCTTCTTATCCCTGTACAAAGTACTTGGCTGCTTTGTAATGGTATTGATCTCTTTAGCAGCCACAACTCCTTTGGCTTTGACTTTATACATGGTTATTTCTGGGCTAAATTTAAGTTTTTCAAATTTTTCTGTTCTGTCTATAGTGCCCCTGATCCTTCCTATAAATATTGCTAAAAACAGTCAGCAGCACTCATGCTATAACCTGAATGTTGGACTGTCTTAAAATTTCCTCCACCAAATTAATTAATCCATGACTCTTAATCTCATCTCCTGCAAAATCTCAGAACATGGCAAATTTAAACAAATTTTCTGCCAAAATGTGAAACACATGCCTTCTATTTCAACTACCAATGGAATTTTGTTCCCATCTGCAATCTCCTGAGCTTGGTCCCTTTACTGCCAGAAAATCTTGTTCCGAGTTCTGACCAGAACTACCCATCAAGCTTTATTTACAGCGTTCTAGGGCTTCTCCAGCTCACATCTCCAGATCTTTCCAAAAACCTCCCATAATCCCATTTGAAAGACTTCAAAATCAGAAGATCAGGTTCAGTCATAGCATCAACCCCATTTTTCAGATACCAAAATCTGTATTAGCTAGCATTAGAGGAACAGAATTTGTTCCACAATTATGGAAAAGATGGCCACATTCATGTTTGTGAGGAGAAGATGGCTGAAGTCATATTTGTCACCAATGTGGAGTTTATGCATGGAAAATAAAATGTTGCCAAACGCTTCTGTATGCAAACCAAATTGTTCATGAACAGAAGCATTTGTGAGCCAAGGTATTACTGTATAAGTATGCAAGGGGATTAATATGCCTACAGTGTTCAGAGACAGGAGAGTCCACAACGGCCATTTGTGGGATCAGAGGCAGAGACAGAAGAGCACACACTGGCTGTCTGCACACTGCAGAGTCAGAGGATCCAGTAGCTGCTCAGCCTAAGACGATGGAAGTTAAGAAAATAAAGTTGAGTATTTTCACACTCTGACATAGCAATCCTATTCCTAGGTTAAAGATATCTATATCTCTAAGCACAGATATATAGATTGTAAAGAGGCCACACTGACTCCATGTTGTCCCGGACACATCTGGTTGACAGTGTTTTGGTAGAACATGCAGGCCTTAAAACATCCCCCCCACCCAAGGTAAAAACATGAGGTCCCATAAGGACAAGAAGCAAACAAGTTATATAATCTAAGCATGCACAATATGAGTTTCTTTGTTCTTTATCTCAATAAAAGCTGCTTGCTTACACTTGCTGGGCAGCAGCCATTTTGCTGACCCTTAGTGTGTGTGTCCCTTTATTTTCCCTTTGCTTGCAGAACCCCTATAACAGATATATAGCTATACAGTTTATATAAGGCATATAAATATATAATTTTGTTTACAAAATAGCATCATCAGATGTTCTACCTTTTAAAAAAAGAATAGATCCTGAAATGATCAAAATACTATCAATACTGACAATACAACTAGTTTATTCAAGAACTGGTGATCAGTCTTGCTAAATGTTCTTACGCTTTTATTTAAAATGTGTCTGTGGCCAGGGTTAATGCTGTACACCTATAACTTAAGCAGTCTGGTAAGCAGAGGCAGAGGCAAGTGGTGAACCCAGCATGGGTAATTTAGTGAGTCCCTGTCCTAAAAATAAAATAATAAAAATAAGAGCTTGAAAAAAGGGAGTGTATCTGCTACTTCAGAATAAAAAATTCACACTAAAAAAAATCTACAACAGCAAAGAATTACACATCTGTGAATGCTTTTAAGGTTCTGTATGTGTACACAAGTGTGAGTGTGTGCACAAACTTACACATACATTTTTTAGATTCTTTTATATTATGAAATTTCTATATATGATTTCTGTAAAATTATATGCTATCACATATGGAATACAATTTTTCTTGATAAACCAAGTTCATTTAACATAAAATTTTATTATGTGAATGTAGAACTATTACAGAGGCTACTGTAGTACACTAAATTGACTTTACTTGCTCCAGAATGCTCTGGTTATTAAATATTTAGCCCTTAGGCTAAATATTTAATTTTATAGTTTTAAATATTATTATCATTTATAGTTTTAAATATTTAGTTTTCTAGTTTTAAAATCTTCAAAGGTTGTATTCATCTTCCAGTTTTCTACTTTGTTGTTGTTTTGAAACAGGGTCTCACTTTGTAGCCCAGGCTGGCCTTGAACTCAAAGTAATCCTCCTGCCCCAGCCTCCCAAGTACTGGGATTATAGGCCTGCACCACCACGCCCAGCAAATTTTCTATTTTTTATCCAGTAGGTTGCAAAAAAAGCCACAAAAGAAATCATTCATGTTTTACATAAAACTATATTAAACATACTCTCACAGGGAAGATTAAGCACTCCTTTGCAATGAATTCTCTGCACTATTTAGCCACTGATAGGCATTTCTCACCTATGTTCAGCTTCAAGGCTATATTTTGCAGAACTGATATTACTAACACTTTGATTTCCATGAAAATAAGAATACTATTAAAAATGAGCAGGAAACAAATTTAAATTTGGCCAAGTATATACCTTACAAATTTAGTACCCACTGTTCATTAACAATCACCAAACACTACATTTTCATCATTAAAATGCCTTAATTAAAAACCAACTTATTAATGCATAATTCACATTTAATATCCTGCATTCATTTAAAGTACACAATGAGTTTTGACAGATACTACTAGCATGATCAGAATCCTAAACATTTCAAACATCTCTAGAAGTTTCCCTATATTCTTTATGCATTTTATATCCACCTGTTCCTCATATTATTCAACCAGTTATCTGTTTACTGTCATAATAATTTTTTATTTTTACCAATGGCATTATACAGAACATATTCTTTTGTGTTCAGATGCCTACATTTTTAATACTAAGGTTATCTTGGTTATTTGTCTCTTGTTGCTGAGAAAAAATACCTGACATCCAAAATTAGGGAAACAAAGTTTATTTATCTTACAGCTTTGGAAGTTTCAGTCCACACTCAGCTGGTTCCAAGGCAGGGTGGTGTGGCTCAGGGGTAACTGGCAGCCGCAAGCAACAAGAGCAAAAGCCCAAAAGAGAGGGAAACATGCCTTCTTCCCTCCTTTATATTGCAGGCTGGCTCTGCCCCTGGATGGGTGCAGCACTCATACCGCCAATCCCAGCACTAGACAACAAACCAACTACAAATGCTAGATTCAGCTGCCTCGATGACTACATAAGGACTGGGGCAGCCACCTAGACACGAACCATAACATTTCACCCCTGGCCCCCCAAAGTCTCATATACATTCTTTATGCAAAACACATTTACTCTATCTCTAAGAGTTGTCAAAGTCTTAACAGTTTCAGCACTGCTGAAAATTCCAAATCCCAAGTCTCCTCCAAGATCTAAGGCAAACTCTTAGCTGCAAGTCCCTGTACATACGAAAACAAAGTTAAACACTTCCAACATACAATGGCACAAGGTAAACATTACCATTTTCAAAGGGTAAAAATGCGATACAAAAGATTGGGACAAAAAGTCCAAAATCCATCAGGGCAAACATTAAGTCCTGGAGTTCCATGTACAGCATCTGAAGCAATCTGGTTGTGAGCTCCAAAAGGCTTGCGTGACTCACTCCCACAGTACTTTTGGTTTTCAGTTCCCAGGGCTTTTCTCTTGGGCTGTCTTTGTTCTCTCCTTGCAGCTTTCCTTAGAGGATCCATGTTCCTGGCTTTTCCAAACTTTTGGGTTCTCTATTACATTTTTGGCTTCACACACTGCCCTCTCAGCAGCATACCGCCTGGCCTACCAACCCTTCTGAAATCTAGGTGGAAGCTGCTTTAACCTCAGAACTCGTGCATTCTCCATGCACCTAAAGTCAGTGCCACGTGGATGTTGCCAAGGTCTGCTACAAGCTAGAGCAGTAGGCAGGGTTTCTTCTCTCTTGGTTGTAGAGGTTGAGTGCCTGGATTGCTGAGCTCTCTCAACCTGATTGTGAGGAACAGCTTCTCCACGTTGCTGCCAGTGTGGAACCTGGTGTGGACACTGCTATTTTGGAACCTCACACGGCCTCTGCTGACACTCTGGAACATGGTGCAGCTTTGTTCTCTGAGCAAAGTCTTTCAATTTTGGCAGTTTGAGGCTGCAAAAGGTGAAGACCTGCTGTTTCCCGGGATGGCCCCAGGTAATCTTTTTTATTTCTCTGTTGCTTTTCAGCAATGAAGATCTCAGCTCTATCTTTACAGTCTTCAGCTTTACTGGAGCTTTGTGGCCAAACTCACAACATTTTAAATCATCCTGCTAGGCTTTTTGCTCTTGATTAGCAACATAAATCTGGCAAAGAGCCCTCAACAATAGTCATGCAACCACCTCAACATTCGACTGCCTTGAAATTTCTCTGGCCAAGGATAGAAAAAACTACCAACAACAAGTGCTGGAGAGGCTGTGGGGGAAAAAGGAACTCTTCTGCACTGTTGGTGGGAGTATAGACTGGTGCAACCACTGTGGAGGTCAGTCTGGAGACTCCTCAAAAAGCTGGGTATGGAAGTCCCATTTGACCCAGCTATTCCACTTCTAGGCATATTCCCAGAAGAACTGAAAACATCATACCACAGTGATATATGTGCACCCATGTTTATAGCAGTACAATTTGTAATAGCCAGATCTTGGAAACAACCTAAGTGCCCATCAACTGAGGAATGGATAAAAAAGTTGTGGTATTTTTATACAATGGAGTACTACTCAGCTATAAAGAATGATCACATTGAGATATTTATAAATAAATGGACACAACTTGAGGCCATACTCATAAGCGAAATAAACCAAACTCACATGTATAAATACTGTATGGTCTCCCTAGTATGAGAGTTGGTAAGAGTATATAAGATTGTAGGGTAATCATGATTTCCCATTTCATTGCTTTGAAGCCTTTCAATGTTTTCATTCATCAGTTGGAATGGTTTTATTCTGTTTTGTTTGAGTTTATTATGCGTGATGGTATGAACAGCTGATTTGAAGACAACAAAACATTATGGCAGCCATTGCTGATTTAATATCGTCTTCCTTAGAAGTCCTACCATGCTTCTACTCTGCTATTACCATCAGTTCTATCATGTTGAGTCTTATTGGGATTTTAATATATGTGATAGTATAAACAAATCTTTTTATTGAAAATGAGATATTATAGTAGCCATTGATCATAGTTATTCGGTTCAGAATATCCTGTAATTCTTTCATTCTATTGAATGGTTTTATACTATTGTGTTATGTTTGATATTATTGTATTTGAAACTATGCTCAACTACAGCAGAGAAAGATATATTTTGATAGCTACGGTTAATGTCCGGTTGTCTTATTGTAAAGCGTTGTGTTGCTTATGTTGTTCTATTCTGATCTGCTTTGTTCTGCCCTCTTTTGTTTTATTCTCTTTAAAATTAAAAAAAAAATTTCTTTGGCCAGATTAATTAGTCCATTACCCTTAATCTTAGTCTCAGGTAAAGTCTCTGCACATGAGCAAAATGCAGACTAACTTTCTGCTGAGCCATGACACACATTGTGTGAAGTCCAACAACCAATGCAGTTCTTCTTTCCAGTAGAAACCTCTCAAGCCTGGTCTATACCAGCAGGCTTTCTATCAGCCTTCTGGTCTTAGCTTTGACCAGAATCTCCCCTACAGAACAGCCTAGGTTTTTCTAGCTCTATGCATTCAGGTGACATTTCTGAACCTTTTCAAACTCTTCCCATGAGCTATTCCAAAAGACTTTTGAACCACATAGTCAGGTACAGTCACAGCCACTCTGCTGGTACCAAATTCTGTCTTGGTTACTTGCCTCTCATTGCTCAGACAAAATACCTGATGCCCGAAATTAGGGAAGGAAAGTTTATTTATCTTACAGTTTTGGAAGTTTCAGTCCATACTCAGCTGGTTCCAAGGCATGGCTGAGGGGCAAACGATCATCACAGCAATGAGCAACAAAAGCAAAGCCTAAAAGAGAGGGAAACACGCCTTCTTCCCTCTCTTATATTGTATGCTGGCTCTGCCCCTGGGCGGGTGCAGCACACACACCACCAATCCCAATGCTAGACAACAAACCAATCACACATGCTAGATTCAGCTGCCTCCATGACTTCATGAGGACTGGGGGGCCACCTTGACACAAACCATAACAAAGATTTTTCTTTAAACTGGTGGACAATGTTCTCATCAGTTTTAAATACAACCAGACCAACTTTCCAGATGTGGAAAAGTAATAAAACAAATGTTTGTATGTGCTACTTAGTTTCTGGAATTGTTTTAATTAGCCTCTTGTCTCAAATGAGTATGTATGTTAAACATCTTTAACCTGAAAATCTGGTTTGAAGTGCTCCGAACTCAAAACTTTTTGAGCACTGATGTGATGCAATAAATGGAAAGCTACACACCTGACCTCATGTGACAGGTGACAGACAAACTGCAGGCACAGTAAACATAGAGTATAAAATTAACTTTCAAGTTATATGTATACTATACATGATATCTAAGTGAATTTCATGTTTAGAACTGAGTCCCATCCCCAAGATGTCTTTTTATACACATGCAAATATTCCACAATCCTATCAAATACTCAAAAACACTTTTAGCCCTTAGCATTTATTTTTATGTTTTGAGGTAGGGTCTCACTTTCTAGTTCAGGCTGGCCTTGAACTGACTATATGTAGCCCAGGCTGGCCTCAAACATGTGGCAATCTTTCTGCTTCAGACTCCTGAATGCTAGGATTATAGGCATGCACCACCACACTTAAACAGCCCTAAGCAAGTTAGATAAAGGTAGTTAAACGTGCATTAGGCATCAGATACAATCAATCAATTAGATGAAAAAAAAAATTGTGACAACTGTGATTGACACTTGTTTAGTTGTAATGGCTAATAAGCAAAAATCTTAAACTGTAATAATATGTGTTGTTTATTTTAATAATAAACTAGTAATTTTAAAATTATGAATCACTTTCTTGGAACAGTCTCTACACCAAGCCAAAACCTTACTACGTGTATGGTCTCCAGACTCTCAGTGTTGACATCTCCAGAAGCCTGTTGGAAATACAAGTTAATAGTTTTTGAGTGATAGATGCTATCTAGGTACTACATATGCTTTATCCCATATCATCTTCTAATAATTCTATGAGGTATGATTAACACAGCCTCATTTTATAGGTAAGAAAACTGAGATTTAGGAGATTATGTAACCCTGTCTAAAGACATACAGAGTTTGAATCTAAGACTGATTGCAAACTCATGCTCTGAGTGATTGGCCGCCTAGAGTGATTTTTAAAAGACCAAGACAAAAAGGTCATCAAAAGCTCTGTAATTAGGCTATGTATCTTTCAAAGTAACCGAACAAAGGTAAGTACTCATAATCCAAGACAACTAAGACTTTCTTCTTGTACTAGTTCCCTTTTAAAGACTGTTATAAAAATAGATTTTTACTGTAGGTGGAACCTTCTGTCTAGGTATGTTCAAGGAATATGTTAAGAGTGTATCATAAAATAAATTAGTAACCATGTGATAAAAAGCTTAAGCATGAACATACGGGGCTGGGGATATGGTTAGGCAGCATAGCACCTGCCTAACGAGAGTGAGGTCATGAGTTCCATTCCCAGTACCAAAAAACCCAAACAATGCCCTCAAAACAAAAAAAAAATATTCAAGAGACTCAAACATAACTTTGCACATTAGATACCACTCCTAAAAATCAAAACACCTGAGTCATGAATAGATTTCTAGTTGAATCAAAAAAATAAAAGAATACCTGCCAACAAACAGGTTTTGGAACTCAGCAGAAATTTTGAGAATCTTAGCAAGGGAGGCCAGTCTGCAGCTTGTGGAGAATGACCACAATTGAGAGCTGAAGCAGAGCCAAGAGCTAATACAACTGTGTGAAAGAAGAGCAGATGGAGAACAGGAAGAGGTAGGGACACTCACTCAGGAAGATGACAAGAACCCTAGGTGGCACTTTTTAGCTTGAGGATAACATGAGACATTCACAGGACAGGTAGTCTACTAGACTCAAGAAGACAAAATAGTGAAGGAAAGAGGGAAGAGAACCAAAGGAAATATAGCATGTTAATAGGATAAAGATAATATATCAATACACAGACCAAAAGATAATTATGATAACTTCAGAGCCAGTTATAAGGTCTGGTACTCCAGGCAAGTGCGAAATTCAGAATGGCTGCATTGAAACGGTAAGAAAAACCACTTTGCATTAGCTGCAATAACCTCTCCCCCAGGCTGACACAGCTCAGCCCTGCTGCCACTTCTGGGTGGGAAAAAGTAGTACAGTGGAACATGTATTCATTTCAGGTTTTCAGGTTTCCTGAGGGACTAGATTTTTTTCTTGCCTGACTCAGGAGGCTTATGGAATCAGCACTGTTTGGGTGCCTGGGTGCCCGCCAAAAGCAAGGGAGAGCAACAGCAACTTGTTTCAGTGAGGGCGGGCCTACCACACCATACGGAGCCCAGCAAGCCTGCTGTACCTGGGAAAAGTTGGTCATTCGTGGGTTCTCCTTTAGGAGAGAGGGACAATAGGGAAGTGTACAAGTGGTTCACTGGCTTTGTAGGGAGATGTTCAAGGGACTTCTAACCTGTTGCACTTGATTAAGGGAAGAAGCTGGCATACAGTTGTTCTTCAAGGTTCACAGGAGACTGGTTCAGGGCTCCCCATGCATACCCAAACTGGCTCATACTCAAGTCTCTTATATGAAACTGCACAATATTTGCGCATAACCTATGCATATCCTACCATACACTTTCAATTATCTTTATTATTTATAATACCTATTACAATGAAAATGCTATGTAAATAGTTACATTGTTCAAGAAATAAAGACAAGAAAAGTCTGCACATGTTCAGTAGAGATACCGTTTTTGGAGAAATATTTTAGGTCCATGTTTGGTTGAATCTGTTGACACAGAATCCAAGGGCATATGGGACCAACTGTACCCATGATAGCTGACAGAGGGAGAAAAGTGGGGCAGCTTGTACAGTAGAAACCACAGTACTATAGATGCACACTAGAGGGAGAAACAGATTAAGAGACTCCTCTGACCACCGTATGGGTGTTTCACCCAGGATCTTTGTACTAAGCCACATGTCCCTTAGTCCTTTCTATTTTTTATTTTGAAGTAAATTCTCACTAAGTTGCTAAACTGTTCAGGCAGGGCTTGAACTTGTGAGCTTTCTGCCTCAGCCTCCCACAGTGCTAAACTACAGACAGAGCCACCATGTCCAGGTTAGTGCTCCTTTAAAAGAAACCCAGATCTCTACAATCAGAAAATCACATTTGCAAGCTCAGCAAAATCTTCCCCAAAGAACAAACAAAACAAAACAAAACAAAACAAAACAAAACAAAACAAAAAAGATTTTAAAGGCTCCCAGAATTTCTATGCAGGCTGGTAAATATCTTCCTCTTAAGATACAACCCCATGAAGGCTGAGAGAGGTAGGGGTATTTTTGCAAGTGCTTGAAAGTCAGAAACAACAATAAACTTAAAAGACACACAAAGGCACAAGGGAACATAGCCCAGTACAAGGGAGTAAAACAAAACTCCCCAAACTAACCCCAACAGATATTTATGAATCACCTGGCAAAGAATTCAAGGTAAGTATCTTAAAGAAACTCATAATCTATAAGACAATACAGATAATCAACTAAAAAAAATCAGGCAAAAGATGCAGAGATGAAAGGAAACTATCAATAAAAAAAACAACTATAAAAAAGAAAAATTCTATACCTGAAGAATATGCAAAAATTTCCTAGGTAAATTCAACAGCCAACTTGATAAAGCAAAAGCATTAACAATCTTGAAGTCAAATTATTTGAAATTGTTGAGTTAGAAGAGCAAAGAGAAAAATGAATGAAGAAAATCTGAGACCGCTCAAGGCATTTATTTATAGAACACAGCAAGTGGTCCAATAAGTGCAGTAGGGGAGTCCCAGGAGAAGAAAGTGTAAAAAGCAGAGAGCTGATTTAAAGAAATAACAAATGAGTATTTCCCAAGCCAAAGGAAGGGAACTAACATTCTAATTCAAGAGGCTCAAAGGACTCCAACCAAGATAAACCCAGGGGGCCCACACTAAGATACACTATAATCAAATTGTCAAAAGGTAGACAGAATCTTAAAAGCAGCAAGAGAAAGGGAAGATGTTTATGAAAATAGGAATTCAGTGTAACAAAATGTTAGTTTATATGTATTTATGTAGGAATGGAGGGATTTCAAGATAAAAATGAATATAAAAAGATCAGGAAAAAAGAGGGGGTAGTTCAAAGGGGTGTTAATCATACTTCTTAGCAGAAAACTGTGCAGGCCAGAAAAGAGTACAATGATACATCAAAAGTGTAACTGTCAACCAAGATTACTATACTCAGAAAAACTGTCCTTAAAAATATGAAGAATAAAGACTTTCCTAGATAAACATGGGGGAGCTTCTTAGATAAATTTAAATATATAGATAAACACAGAATATGGTAATAGTGTTATTGTGGTGGATAAAGCATTTTTAATTCCTGTATAGAATTTAGAGATCAAAGCATAAAAAATAAAACTATGTTAATGGGTACACAATAAACATAACTTGTGACAGTAATAAGGAAGGGAAGATATAAAAGCTTTGTATATGATTTGGTTAAATTAGTAGCTTAAAATATTGTTACAACATTTTACTTAAGCCCTTTGCTAACCAAAAAAGAACCTGTAGAAAATACACAAGGAAAACAGAAAGAAATCAAAGCATATTGACAAACAAAATCAATGAAACAAAAATGAAGGCAGTAAGAGGAAACAGCTAAAAGACAGAAAACAATGAACAAAATGGCCACAGTAAATCTTTGCGTAATTAGTTTAAATATAAACAGATTAGCCAGTGTAGTGGTGCACGCCGGTAAAGCCAGCACTCTTGAGGCTGAGGCAGGAGGATCACTGTGAGTTTAAGGCTAGCGTGGGCTACACAGTAAGTTCAAGGCCAGCCTGAACTGCACAGTAAATCCTTGTCTAAAAAAAAAAAAGACAAAAATCAAAAATGTAAACAGATTAAACTCTCCAATCAAAGAGACACAGTGGCTGAATTGGTAAAAAAGCAAGAGGCAATTACACATTTCTACTGATTGCTCGATTTCGATGTAAGGACACATATAGGTTTAAAACAAAAGGAGAGAAAAAGATAGTCTGTACATATGGTTACCAAAAATGACCGAAGTGTTCATACTTGTAGCAGACAAAATAGACTTTCAGTCAATAGTTGAGGGTCACAGGAGACAAAGCATGGTATTACATAATTATAAAAGGGTTAATCCACCAGGAAGATACAGTAATTATATATGCATCTAACATCACAGCACTCAAATATATGAAGTAAACATTAAAAGATATGAAAGGAAAAAACAGTAACACAGTAATACTATCAGATTTCAATAACCTTTCAACTACAGACAGAACAACTAGACAGAAGACCAATAAGGAAAGTGACAATTTAACATGTTCCCAGTGGCTTGAACCATGGTACTATATGTATGACTACCACCCAATGCAACTGTCCCATGCCACCTGCTGGGACAACCATGCATGTACCACTGGTGGTTCAGAGGCACCTGGCAGTGAGACATACTGACTGTCATGTTTGTAACTCTAGCACTATGGACCAAATGAACCAACAGGCATGTACAAAGCATTCCACTAGAAGCAGAATACACATTCTCCTCAAATGCTCCAGGACAGATCATGTGTTAGGCCACAAAACAAGTCTTCAGAAATTTAAGAAGGTTGAAATCATAACAATTTTTGTTTTGTTTTGTCTTTTTGGACAGGGTCTTGCTATGCAATTCAGGATGGCCTTGAGCTCACTTTGTAGCCCAGGCTGGTCTCGAACTTGCAAGGATCCTCCTGCCTCAGCCTCCCAAGTGCTGGGATTACAGGCCTGTGCTACCATGCCTGGCTTTTTTTGTTGTTTGTTTTCTTTTTTTGGTTTTTTTGGGATGAGGTCTCTCTATGTAGTTCAGACTAGCCTTGAACTCAATATGTACCCTAGGCTGACCTGGAACTTGCAGTGATCCTCCTGCCTCAGCCTCTCAAGTGCTGGGATTACAGGGGTGTACCACCAAGCCCAGACCCAAATATCTCTTCTGATCACAATGAAATGAAACTTGCCATGAACAACACTACAAAAATTGGAAAATTATAAATAATACAATATTAACCAATAGATTAAAGAAGTCACAAGGTGTGTTAGTTACTTTTCTCTCATTGCTGAGACAAAATATCTGACACCCAAAATTAAGGAAGAAAAGGTTTAGTTAGCTCACAGTTTGCAGAGGTTTATCCATACTCGACTGGTTCCAAGGCAGAGTGACACATGATAGAGGGCAACAGTTCATGGCAGTGGAAAACAGCAAAAACAACAAGAGCAAAAAAGGAGGAGAGCACAAGAGAAGACTTTCTGTCCCTTTTATATTGTATGTAGGCTACCTACCCTAGGGTAGGTGTATCACTCACACCCATAATCCCAGCATTAGACCATCAATCAATCACAAACCCTAGAAGCCTGCCCCACTGACTATGTGAAACTTTGGAGAGACATCCAGACATAAACTTTAACACAAGGTAACTAGAAAATATGTTACAATAAGTGAAAACAAAAATACAACACATTTACATAGCAAGACCGCTAAGAGGTAAATTTATGTTAAAGAAAAGGAAAATTTCAAATCAACAAAATAACTCTATATCTCAAGGAACTAAGAAAGAAGCATGAAAACCCTAAATTAGCAAAAGGAAGGTCATGACAAAAAGTAGAGTAGAAATAAAATAGATAAAAAAAAGAAAACAAAATTAAGCATTGGCTCGTTTAATGTAGTCCTTAGCTACATTTACGAAGAAAAAATAGCAGACTCATAACTAAAACCAGCAACAAAACACATTGCAACTGAAGTCACACAAATAAAAATGATTATAAAGAAATTATGCCAACAAATTAGATAAACTTGAAAAAAACAAATACATTTCTAGGATTGAATCATGAAGAGAAAACCTGAAAAGATTTACAACTGGAGAATAGGAAACTGACTCAGTTATCAACACCTCCCAAAAGGAGAAGCCCAAGACCAGAGGGCTTCCCTGAAGAATTCTACCAACCATTTAAAGAAAAATTAGTATCAATCTTACTCAAACTTTTCCAAGAAGTTGAACATAAGGTGTTACAGTTCAAATGTTTGTGTTATCTTTAAAATTCATTTTGGAACTTAATCTCTGGTGCGACAGTATGAAGAGGTCAGACATTGAGGAAGTGATCTGGTCACAAAGGTTCTTACCCTGAGAATGGGATTAAAACTTTAATAATAAAGAAGATTCACAAAGGGTTTGGTCTTGTTTGCCCTGGCCTGCCAAAGGATAAGTAAAACTACCTCTGTTTACAGAGAACATGATCTTATCTGGAGAAAATCCTACAAATTCTACCAAAATTAACAGATTTTATATGGATATAAACAAGAGTAGTTAGGCAAGGGAGTTATCATAAATTAGGAGAATCAACCAAACCAAAGGGACAATCTGTGACAAATTAATAACCTTCCTCACTAAATATGAACACTTTTATTTATACAAGAAACCAAGTATTATGCATGTACTGAACATTTGGCTATTTGAAAAATTATACTCATCTACATCAAAGAGGATTTCTGAAATTTAAAAGATTCTACTGTATTAATCACACACACATACGCATGCACGTGCACATGTGCGCACGCATGCACACACACATACACAATTTTCTCCTAAGCTCAACTCACAAGAAAGTGTTGTCTACTTTTAATGACAGAAGAGTTGATGGTTTATTAGTAGTTTGTTTCAGAATACATGTGAATGTGATTAAAGTGTAGACATCGAAACACTTCTGATAACAAGGGGAAAATGACTTCAGGACTATTAAAAATACCTTGAAAACAAAAGTATCTATACTGGATTCCAAAGGCATATCATGAATGCTTCCATGACATTTATAAAGACCTTAACTATTTTTTGTTTCAATTTAATAATCCATACATGTTGGAAAATGAAAAATCACAAAAGCTAATCTAACATTTAAAAAAATTCCTTTATATTTGAAATCTGCCTATGTTTATTATAATTGCTGTAGAAAATAAAGAGCTTTGTTTTTATTTCTGATAGAACTGATTACTGCCACATGACTCATTTTCTCTGTGCACCAGAATATGCCAAAGATTAAGTCTGCAAAAAAGAAATCCACAAACCTGTTTTATCACATCTTTTGTGTTCTCCTTCCTCTTCTGAATCATAAGTTTATAGCTGATTTCATTCTGTTTTCAACACACAAATTAAGTCACAGTTTTCTAAGAAAGCAAATAGTGACAACTGACTGGAGCACAGAAGATACTTCAGTTAAAGAGGCATATTAATTTAATATATATCTTTCAATATATTTGTGCTAGGTATTATGATAGATCACAGTTGAACTAATTTTCAGAAAATTTTGATAAAAACATGGAGACATTACATGGAAGCCTACATTTTGCATATATCCTACTATCCTACCCATCTGCAAAATAAACAAGTAAGTTGATATGATGACTTTATTAAACATTTTACTTTAGTAGTAAAGTGTAATGGCTCTTCTAGTTTTTGTTTCCAATAGCCCTGTACTTAATTCCATCACTTAACAAATCTTACAAATTCATACTTGTTGGCCAAATATCAGAATCAATAAAATCTTAATGTGCATCACCACTACATATATAATATATACCTATAATCTAAAGGTACCACTCACATTTTTATTGACACAGTGAATGTCATGGCATCTTTCAAATCACATAAATATATAGACAGTATATCTGTAAATATATATGAATATACATACACGCACTTCTTTGGAATAGCTTATAAATAAATGTGGAAAAGTGGAGGGAGGAAGGAAGTAAAGAGAGGGAATTTTCTACCTTCTGTTGAAATATTCTGGGAAATTACACCACTGAAGTATCCTGAAATCTCTGCATCCTGGCAAACTCTCGACTATAAAAGGTTGGATAATTATTTGGAACCTTGAGTTCGTTTTTACTCAAAAAGGGATGTTCTAGCTTTAGAAATTCACTGAATTTGAAGAATGAAAACAAGATTCTTAAAATAAATCATATCTTAATCACTTACTACACCGAGTTTATTATTTTACACATTACAATCTTAGAAAAAATGCATTGATTTTTGAAAGAACTTTCCTTGAACAGGACATAAATGACCAAAGATCAGCATCTGCCTTAAGATCGGACAGGATTAACTTCAGAAAAATATTTTTGTGTTTGTCTATATTCTACATATGCATATGTACATAAACACTTCTAAGATACGTCAGTTCTATTACCAGGACAAAAAAATTTTAAACTGTGGCTCGATGGAGTAAAGCATTCTGCCTCTACTGTACTGGCTCACATAAGCAATGTAAACTTCCATCAACCTATTTAATTTCTAGTTGAGCTACCTCTGTAATATATACCTATTTTAGAAACAAACTCATGTTATGACAAAAATAATTATAATGGGAACTGAAAATTGGCTAAGCAAGGCAGTCCCATACAATCTAAAAAGAACAAGCACCTTTGACCTGATTCACAATATGTTCTCTTCTGAGATTATCAATAAAAAAAAGTATGTGGTGGGAAAATAAAGAGATGGAAGAAACCAGCTTTAATATATCCACAAATGGCTGGCCTGCTCCTAAATGAGGCAAAACTGGACAGAAAGTCCTTTTCACTTCCACAGCAGCAATTGATAGTTCCCAATACCCATCCCCTCTTCTTCCTCAATAAGGAACTCAAGAAGGTATTAAGCTATGAATATGACTCCCTGGACTGAAAGTCATTGAGTCTCAGCGTCCCTCCCCTTGCTGCCAGGAGGGACAGAGTAAGTGAAAGGGGTATGCATCTTCACCTCCCTGCCTGCCTGATAGCTGGAATGTAGACATGAAGTCTATTGCTCTGTAGGTGCCATGAGATCAACTTGAAGTCACATAGAGGAAAGCAAAATGGAACTAGGCTGGGCTTCTCAAGAGAAAATTAAGCCAGCCTGAAAATACCAGTGTGCTAAAGGTTGAGCCCAGGGTCTTATGCATGCTATGCAATGAACTGTGTTCCCAATCTCTGGTTTCTTGAATTGTAGAAAAAATTAAATTAATAAACATTTATTTTGTGAGAGTGATCCTTCCATCTCAGCCTCCTGAGTAGCTGGTAATACAGGTATGTGCCATTATACCAGCTAACAAGGTCTTTTTAATGAGGAATAAAGACAGAAAAAATAAATGTAGCTTCAATTTAAGAAACTTATCCAATTATACAGCATAGTCTATAGCAATAAAATGTTACAAATACCCCCAGTAACTGGGGAAGAAAGAACCAACCAAATTGAAGTTTAGTGACTGATTAGTTGTTAGTGAATAAATTTCCTTAGAATTGTGTTCTATGGTATTCTGTGATATGTTAGTAAGTGTTATCTGTCATCAGAAGTGTTAAATGCTTATTATAGAAGATTGAACAAACTTAGTTTTTGTATGTATGTGTGTTCACTGTTTTATTGCAAGGCTTCTAGAGCCTTTAAAAGTATCTTCAAGGTAGGGATACAGTAAGTTAAACTTCCAGGTTTATTTTATCTTACTTCTGTGGCACCTTTAATGTCTTTAAGAAAGTATTCTATATAATATTGTTGGGGAAATATTTACCTCATATAATACCTGAATAAATTAGTGGTAGACTAAAAAGTTATAAATATATAAAACACACCGAAGTCTATAGAGAATCAACATTAACTATCAAATCTCTTGTGGGGCCAGACATGGTGATGCATGCTAGTAATTCCAGCTACTTTGGAGGATGAGCTAAGAGGATCACAAGTTCAAAGCCAGCTTGAGCAACTTTGCAGCACTCTATTTCAACACAAAATAAAAAGGGTGGGAGATGTACCTCTGTAGTACAGTGCTTCTATAGCATGCAAGAATCTTGGGGTCCAATCCCCAGTACCAAAGTAAAATAAAAAAGCTCTTGTAGGAGTTGTAGCTTTTAGGCTAAAGAAGAATGGAATAAATCACCTGGAAAAAGTCACTGAAAGCACAATCATGTAAAATCAAAACATTTTAAAGACTGGAGGTATGGCTCTATGGTACAGTACTTGACTAGTATGTGGGAAGACCTGGTTTCAATCCCTAGCACCACCTCCAAAATGGTCACAATCAATAAAAATAGAGAAAATATGTATGGTAAATATAGTAAATGGTTGCATGGACAGTAAATGTAATAAATAATTATTACAGATAAGACATACAAAACTTATAGGGCAATGGATATGAACAAATAACTAAGAGAAAATTTAACAAGTAGCTTTCTTGTATGTGCCCGAAGAGAAATTCAACTTGAATCGTGCTACAACTTGCACTTAAAATGAAAAGCAAAAGTGTCACCAGGGCCTCCAGGAGGCAGACCATACAGCCTCATTCCTTCACTCTTCAGCCCACTCTGCTCAGCCACACTCCTCTTTCAGTTGAGGACACACACGGTCTTTGTGACTAGCCCCCACACTAAAGCGAGACTTGGACATGCTGGTCACCTCAGGATTCCCTCTCTTTCCTGTCCCCTTGCTTACTCTTTTACCTGAGTTCATCTCACACTGCCTTCTCTGCTTTTCTTTCTTAGAAAACTTTCCTAATTGTAATTCAGACTTCAGATTTAGATCAGATCCCCCTTTATATATTCATAGCTCTGTGGGTTTTCCTTTATAAATAAGTTTTTACCTTTAGATTTGTGGGACAATTTCTTTTAGAGTCAGTCCCCTTTCTACTTCATAAACTGCTCAACTCTGTAAGACTAGGGATCTTGACTGGTTTCTTAAATTTTTATCACTAACAGAGAAAAATATCAGTATAATTTCAATTTTCTAAAAACAAGCAAACAAACAAACAAAATATACTTTAAAATGCTGAAAACAGTATTTCTTTTGGAAGCAGTGAGATTATAGGTAATGTTTTTCTTTTTCCACTTTTCTACATTTTATATATTTTCTGTAGTTTACATAAGTCAATAAAAACCAAGTTTACAGACAGACCTAAATTCAAGAAAATAAACTAAAAAAAAAATCAGTGTTCAAAAAAATGGGAGGTGAAACGACCTTATGAAGAATTCAAATAGCAAATTTTTACATATATTAACATGGAAAATATTCAATGGTATAGAGCTAATTGAAAATTCTGTGTAACTTAGGAAAGTGCTAGAATTTCAAACACCACAATTTTAACAGTGATTTCCTCTGGGTAATAGAATTTGATTTTTTTTCTCTACTTTGTACTTTTCTACATTTAAAATACTTACTGTGTATACATTAGGGGGGAAATATTAATTTTTAAAACAGCTATGTACTCTTGTGCATTTAGAATATTGGTTCAAATTAAGGTACATTTTTAGGAGCATTTTCAAGAAAAATGTCTTATGTTAAACTACCTGCTCCCTACTGTGTGGTATCAATTACTTTCTGCAGTTTATTTTACTAAAAACGTATCTAACAGGAGGCAACTCACATAAATTGGGATTACTATACAGATTTGTCATCTCTAATCTAAAAACTGAAACCAGAAATGCTCCAAACTCCAAAATTCATTGAGTGCGAACACACCACCACAAACTGAAAATTCCACACTTCATGTGACAAGTTGTAAGTAAAACTTCAGATTAGTTAAAAATATTGTATAAAATGCCTTCAGGTTATGCATTTGAGGTATATATGAAACACAAGTCTAGACTTGGATCTCAGCCCCAAAATATCTCTTTATATACAGTATATGCATATATTCTAAACTCCTAAAGAAGCTAATACCGAAAGTACTTCTGGGCCCAGATATGCTAAGGAAGAGATATTCAATCTATACAAACATTTTTTTAAAAACTATGACACTGATACTATTACATTTTAAAGTACATTATGCTATCCTCTTGATCAGTATCAATTTTCTAATTATGCAGGACTACTAAATTCTAACGTATTATCATCTATTCTTATATCCAGAAATTTTCTCACAAAGTGATTCATAGTCTTAACCAAAAGAAACAAAAAAATATTTTTGAAAATTCTGGAGAACATTATTTTACACTTATTCCAAATAGCACAAGAAGGTTTGCAGGAAATGAAATGAAACCATGGTAACCACCTAAACCTATCATGAGCTATCAGATCAAAAGAACACACAGTACACCATGCGTCAACGCCTACCAGCAGCATAATCTTTTCCCAGTTCCTTTTGATCCTCCTCCTTAAACACAAAAAAGCTTTCAACCAATTTTCAATATTTTAAAAATGTGAAAGCTCCTTTACCAGTATCTACTGTGATTCTTTGGTTTTACTCAGGAACTCTGGACCAGTTCACTTTAAAAGTCAAACTAATGTGCTGAGATTCAATTAAGAATTGGTTCTTTTCAATCACTAGCAAATTTATATTTGGTTACTTCAACAAATTTTATCATTTTCTAACACAGTCACAAATGGTATCTTTGTAATAAATCTTCAGTACTGTAGAGACTAAGCAATATTCTCACAATAATCCTTTAAAAGAATTTTGTCAGGATTCTAAATACAAAGCCACAGTAAATTAAATCACAATTGTATCTACAGAATTCAGAGGATTCCTATTGGGCTGGGGATTTAGCTCAGTGACATAAGCACCTGCTGGCAAGTGCAAGGTCGTTAGTTCAGTCCCCAGTACCAAAAGAAAAAAAAAGATAGAAAGAAACAGGAAGCCAGAGGATTCCTATTTTATTATCGTCTTGTCCACTCTATTATTGATCATCAACTTTCATCACAGGCACTAAGATGAAACTCACACTCATTCAACATGTTCTTAACTACCAGTCATCAGCTAAAACTAAACAAGGTAAAGATTGCTTTTGTAGGGAAATATGTTTGTCAAACAACTACATAGCCAAGGAAACAACAGGGCAAATCTCTGCAAAGACAAAGAGCTAATCCTTGTTATTATGGTTATTTTTATTTATTTATTTTTATTTTTTTAGTACCAGGGATTGAACTCACAACCTCACGCTTGCCAGGCAGGCACTTACACCACTGAGCTAAATCCCCGGGCCCTTACTATAATGGTTAACCACCCCTAACAAGTATCATTTAAAATAAAATACAATATGACTTAAAATAGATATGTATTTTTATGTCTGACAAATTTCTGGAAGGCTAGATAACTAAATTATGTAATTTATCATCATATACATTTTTCTTATTTGAAAAAAATTTAATACATCTGTTTGTTGCTTTCTTTTATTTATCATAACTTTTTAATTTTTTATTTTATGGAAAAATTAGACAAAATTTCATAACAAAAAAAAA
>PVJX010030849.1:0-21790 GCA_004027295.1 Dolichotis patagonum
CTCCTCCTCTTCTTCTTTCTTCTTCTTCTTCTTCTTCTTCTTCTTCTTCTTCTTCTTCTTCTTCTTCTTCTTCTTCTTCTTCTCTTACTTCTAAAGTAGAAATAATTAAACTTCAAGGGAGGAAGAGTACAGAGAGACTTCAAATATATTGGAAGTTAAACAGGGTATAGAGCAGAGGTCATACATAGAAACCCACGAATTTCCTTTAAGAAATGAAATGAGATATTTATCTCATATAGTACTTTGTTTTCAATTAGCTGCCACTGAAAATTATTGACTTTGGAACACGATTTCATACTTAGAGAGTGAGATATTTGGCAATGCCTGGGACAATGTTGGTTCCACAAATTTGCATGCTGATTACCCCTAGACATGCACTGAGACTCTCTCATCGCTATCACCCCAGAAGGTACACAGACAACATAGTGTACATGCTCTTCATTCACAAAATTCCCACCAATTACTATTGTATCCTTAGAAGTAAGTTTACTCTCAACTGTCATTTGTGACTGAACTTGAGCACTTATGTTTCTTTTTATAATATGATTGATTCATTCATTACATTACTCATCTGGCCACTTTAGCTATTAGTGTCCCTGACCCATGATACTTGTGGGATTCAGCTGAAAAATAAATTCTATTCCCACAGGACAAAAGAGAAGAAAACATACTATCATCCTCACCCATCGCAAGTATCATGGCCAGCACTAGTCTAACAAGAGGCGGATAAACAGGGAAAAGTGAAGCAAACTTGTTCAACCAAAACCATATATAACTCATGTGTCTCTTAAATGAAGACCCAAAGATCTAAGGAAAACTACCTTTGCTAAGTCGTGAGGAAAGTGGCTGTCGTGGGTATAACCTGATGGTAATAAATGGAGAGGGACATAGCACAGCTTGCTGATTCATTTTGACCTCAGTATAGCAGGAGCTCTCTGAACTAAGGGTCTCCTGGCCAACTTCTAGGTGAACTGACCTTTTCCCTAATTCTATAGTTTGGTTTCAATGCATTCCTATGTTTTGTCTTCAGAGATGCTCTTCTATTTTCTTAAGCAGGTTAAGCTGCATCTAGCCTTTGTGTTTTCAGTTATTTTTACTGGGATTCCCTTCGTCCCCAAAATTAACACAGCTCCTTTGTTATCTCCCAGAGAGTGAAGACCATAGGTCCCTTCCCTCAGGCCTTGAATCATGTCCTAATGACAAACATTTGTTAACAAGTGGCTCCTCCTGTCAAAAAAATCAGACAAGCTATTCTGAAATTTCAATGTTTTTCAGACATTTCTCATTTCATGTTCTCCAACAAGCACGTTCATGAAACACTCACTCCAGGAAAAGGTGACAATTTCCTGTTGGAAACATTAAGTTAAACTTTTAGTTAGAACTGAGTGACAAAGACCCCATACAGAAGAGTTTGGAATCTTCAGAAAAAGTTCCACTTTGAAGAAGTTATGTTATTACTAGGTTTTTAACCATTATTTATGCAAAGGCAAAGGCATAAATTCAATATGAAGCATGATTGAAAAATACGCTAAGTTTAAATTTAAAAATTTATTACATCTGAAGATGCATTGCCGTTAATTCCCCTCACAATACTCCCCCTTGCTTAAGCCACAAGTATTCTAACACTCTTGCCACTGTCTGAAGCAGTTCTCGAAGTCCTTTTCTGTGAATGCGCTAGTAGCTGTTGTAGTTGCTTAGTAGTTTTGAGTTGATTCAAAACATTTATCTTTCATGGTTATTTTGGCTGGGGAAGAGCCAGAATTTGCACAATGCCGTATCCAGTGAACAAGGTAGGTGAAGAAAGACTGTAATGTTTTTAGGAACCTGTCTTCCATTGGATGGCATTTGGCAGCAGCATTTACAGTAGTTTTAACCACACTCACACAGGTGCTCTAAAGAATACCTCCAGAATTGCTTCCGAAAGTGGAAAAATGATGAGATAAGGGAGTTTAAAGAAAGGGAAGTATTTTGAGTGACATTAATGGCAATGTATCTTTTACTGTAAGAGCTTACTTTTTTCTGCACAGTTTAAACATTCACCATATTTTTAATCACCTCCTGACCATGCGTTGCTCAAAAATTATGTTTTGGCACACTCTATTCAAATTAATAAACTTTCTGATACTGATAAGAGCTATACACAGTGCTTTGCCGAGGGCAGTTCTCCACTGCAGTCCTCCAAAGGCTAACTGTCCTTGGAATGTTAGTTCTCATGAGCGTACTTGACACAATAAGCAAACACATCTAAGGGGCCACTCACCCCTAAACACTCACACATCACATCCTTCACTCTGACGTGCTTGAAAGTAAATCATCATGAATACAGCAAGGACTCCCTCATATGCAGAACAAGAACCCTCCTTCCACACACACCATTTCTAAGTGAATGATGTGGGAATGAAATTTACTTTACTACTATCGCAGGGAGAGTCCGATTGTCTTCTTATTTTCCCACAGAGCCAACGAAATTTGAAGAAATTGTTTCTAGCACCTCTTATTTTATCCTGAAATGTGTTTGGTCCCAGAAACAAGGTCGGTCATGATTTGGCTTGAAACGGGTCTCTTGGCTTGGCATTTCTTGGTTTTACAGTCTTTTACATTTGTTACAGTCTTACAGGTTTTACATTTCTTGGTTTTACGTTACAGTCTCCCCCAAACAGCTGTCAGAACACCAGATTTCGCTCCGTCTTTTCTTCTCTTCACGCTTGCTGACTAAAGTATTGTACACAGGTGTTAAGTCAGAAATACAGAATTAACTGAAAATTTTGCAGCACATAATGAGAAGAGGGTTTAATATCAAATGCTCAGAACAAAAAGTTTTTAAAAGCCCTCCTGAAACATCCCTCTTCTCTCTTTTAGGTCTTTCCTTCCAGAGGATTTGTGTTCCATGAGCCATAGACTTAAAACAAATGTCCCCATACTGTTACATCCACATTCACAGACGCTCAGACTGAGTTCCAAACACCATCTAGATTTTGGGAGACACAAGCTCTTGATTTGAGAAATAGAAACAAACAACAGAAAAAAGCTCATTAACTCTGGGTTTTCTTCAAATATGATATTGCTTATATAACAAAAGGGTTCAAGCTGTTTTATCCTAGCACACACTAATATACAGCTATTTGCCTGAAGAGCACTGCTTAAAAGCAACTATCTAAAAAATCACTGGGAGGTTATAGTAAGCTCAGTGAGATAACTTTGTTGAAAATAAAGTTTGATTCTAGTAATCAATTTCTTTAACAGACATAATCTTGTCTCTCTATAGTCTTTTGGTAATCATACTTACTGGAGAAAGACAGGACTAATCACATTTATGATTTTGTAATAATATTGGGGCAGGAAGTAGGCCATGAGATTTTGGAATTCCTGAGACATTTCCATAACTTATGGGAAAAATATTTCTGAATATTTAAAATTAATACTGTCCTTAAAAAAAATCTGCTTGTCTCGAATAACAGTTAGCCTAAGAATAGAAAGAATGGGCCATTTAAGTATTATAGCACAAGGGGCAATACTGAGTACTAATACCCTGAGTCATCCTACCTATCATGATCTTTCTGGACACCTGGACTAACATGATTATAACTTGAATTGTTCTTGTGAGGCATGAGAAAGAAATCCATATTCTTCAGAAAAAAAATTGTCAAAATGTTTAACTATTTTTTTCTAAAGGATGGAGAAGAGTGAGTACCAATTAGAAATACTTCCTGACTGAAAGAATGCGATCCTGGTCCACAGAGAACGAGAAATTGGATGCCATCGTGGGCAAAGCACTACATTAGAATTCGGGGACTTCAGGTTCTTGAGCTAGTTTTGGTGTTGATTTGCCCAGCAATATTGGGCAGTTCATCTAAGGTCCATGGCGGCCAGAATTTCTCCAAATGTGAAATGTGGTTAATAGCAGTAGCTTTTCTATTTTACAAGTTATACTATGGATAGGATGATTGTGTATTTTTCCCTTGAAAAATTGGCATAATAATATTAGATGTTACTATGAATCGGCTGGATGATGGAATTAGGATTAGGGAATTAATAAGAGTAGTGAAAGGAAACCCCACTTTGGACTGATTAATGCTAAACATAAGTAATGATAATAAAGTGAAGGTACCGAGGGAAAAAGAAGATGCAATTCCACACCACCTCCCACCCTTACGAGACAGGTGGATTGTCTCATGGGAGACTGAGGTAAACCACGTTTAAACCAAACCTCGCTTTTACCTAGACTTGACTGTGATCACAATGCAGAGATAACTTATGTGATTGGAGAAATATACATGAACAATAACAAAAATGTATGGCAATAAAACTTCTAGAAGTTTGACACATGGTTCCTTGTATGTATTTGCAAAGCCAAATTGAAGGACTGTGTCTGAAATGGACTAATGTACTTGGGAATAAAAAAATTTCTTTTCTATGTTTTCCTAGAGTTTCTTTTGTAGGAGCTGAACCCAGGACATTGAGCATGCTAGGTAAGCACTCAACGACTGAGCGCTATCTCCATCCCATTTTCCTGGAGTTTAGGAGATCCTTTCTAATGTTCCATGGCATCACCTGTATCTACTGAGTAATTACAGTGACACAGTGAGAACCAGTTGTAAGTGCTGAACACTTTGTAATAATAAAATTTAGCTTTAGAAAAAAAGGAAAGCAATTTAAGTTATGACGATTTTGTCCTCTGACTTGTAAGCCAATGGTATTTCTCCCTCAAAAGACTCCTTGTTCATAGGGAGACGATTGCTGTTTTTTTTTTCTAAGTCCCAGTGTAGCTCTACAAAGCAGCACCCTTCAAAGTGTGATTCCATGGTTTCACTTGCCTGAGGTCAACCATGGGTCAAAAATGTAACATGAAATATCCCAGAAATAAAAATTCATAAGTTTTCAATAACTTCTTACAGCATATTGATCTGTCATCTGTTTTATTATTAGTTATTATTGTTAATCTCTCATTGTGCCATTTAATAAATTGAACTTTACCATGGCTATGTACGTACAGGAAATAATCATATATACAGGTTCAGCACTGTCTGGTTCCAGGTATCCGGTGCGTATCTAGGCACACATCCCCCTCAGCTAAGGGGAGGCTACGGTGTTACGATGAAGCATTTCCCATCTTTGTATGGCTCTCAGCCCATCATGAGTTTTATTGAAAGCTGAGGTACAGAAGTATAAGTCACACTTTGATCCCCTGTCATTTTCCCTCCTCCTGCCATTTCAAAAGGAGATTCCAAAGAAGTTAAAAGACAAGGAGAGTGGGTTAATCAGAACACTTTAAGTTCCACATGTCAAAAACCAAACAAAATTGGCTTAGACAAAAGGGCAATTTATTGAAAGATTTCTTGGTTATTTCATGTTAGTAAGGGAAAACAAACTATTTAGGCATAAAGAAAGGGGCTCAGCCTCAGGAAACACAGCGTCACAGCCTGCCTCTCTGCTGTGTCCTTTATGTGCACGGTCACACTCCGGCTCAGCTGTAGGAAGCAGGTAATCAAGAGCAAGCAACTATCACATCTTTTACCATCCTGATTCATCCTGATCTCTGCCATGAGGACCTGGCTCAGGAGGTTCAAAGGGGAAGGATTATGATTGAGTCTGTTAATCAGAGGACAGGGTAATCCAAGAACCAGGTGGTGGGATTGTTTTCCATGTTTGGGGTGGGAAAAATAGTGATTTCTAAAGAAAGAAAGTGGGGAAATGAATCCTTTCAAGAAGGGGAAGGTAGAGAGTACTGTGGAAAGGATTGCACATTACAAAGAACAAACCAGGATTATCCCAAGATAGTGTTGCTTGTAGAGAAAAACATAAATCTTCCTTTGAAAACTACTCCCTGCTTCTGTCTACTTCAAAGTATATTCTGGTAGAACCATTGGTAATTACCAGAGCAGGAAGCATCCAATTATAGAAAAGAACTGTGCTCTAAAAATGGACTTGTAAGGAAATTGAGTCTGATAATGCATAGAAGCAATGTTCCCAGTGGTACAGTTTTCAGACCAGATTACAGAAACAATCCATTATATGCCTAAATTTTTACACTAACAATCAATTTCATCATTACCAGATATCCCCTGGGGGAATTTCTAGGGTTCTTTTACCCAGCATGAGATGCAGTTTACCCCTGAGAGCTGATTCCTTTTGCACTGACATCAGGCATCATGGCTGGGTAAAGTAAGTCTAGAAAGGGAACTCTGCTGGGGTTCCCAGACACCAGTATAGTGGTACCTTGGTTCACGAACTTAATTCTTTCCACAATTCTGATCACAGAGTTCATTCTACGATTCTGACTGCAGACGAATTGCAAGCATAACAGCATTTTAATCAATTTGCTTTCCATGTCTGATGTGCTGTCGCATAAAATGTGGAAGAGACGTCTCAGCTCCTGTGTGTTAGGTTGAGTAGGCTCCCTCTTCAAGTAATAGTAGGCTTTGGTTTTTCACATCCAGAGCACCGTGTGAGTATGAAGCTGTGTGCATGTGAGTGTAGTTGTCTTTTCTGTTCAGAAAGACTTTTAAAAGTTCTTTCAACCCTAAAAGATCATGCTTTAGTGATTGAGAAAATACTACTTTCCCAAAGCACTATCGTTCCTTAAGGGAAGAGCCCGTATCCTCTGGTTAGGTAGAGGGTCGCTGGAGGGAGGGGCCCCTTCCAGGCTGCGCTTCAGTGTCTGCTGCTATGTGTGCAGTTTTTCTTCCTTCCTAAACCTTTCTAGAGGTCAAAGTGCATCTGTATGGGACAGGGGGAGGTTTTGGTCACTCTCACTTTTTGAGGTCCCCTATCTTGATAAAAGAAAATCAAAACAAAATTGTAGAAGATAAGGAAATGTTGAACATATTAATTTTGCAGTTAAAATTGTAAAAATTATAAAATTGTATCATTGAAATAGTCATACATGTGACACATGAAAAACAACAATTTTTTATAAGTAGAATATAGAGAGTATGGTGCGGTAATTGGATGTACGGTTGAAGTTTAATGAAACAATATATCATGAATTGATATGTCTGCTATTGTGTATTTGAGCTCACTCTCAGACAACCTCAAAAGTCTAACTCTTTTGCATAAGAGGAGATAGATGAATCGCCTTTCTGGCATCTTCTATGTGAGGCTCTTTTTTCTTGTGTTAATAAATTGAAAACTGTAGTTAGTGGATTCAACCAGAAATAACAGTGCTATTTATTCTCAATGGCCTCATTTTGATCTTACATATATGATTATCTTAATACCTGTGCTTTTTCTCAAAGTAATTTTTTATTAATTGAAGAGGAAATAAAAGAACAAGTATCCAAATAAAGACAAGTAGCCTGGATGCATGGTAAATTGAGGGAGTAAATTAAAATGACTGCAAATTATTTCGTGTGTGGTAAGTCATAAAATACTTTGGGAGGATTCTGTTTCTCAAATTATGGGTTAAAGTCAAATTTGATGTGAGGTTTCAAAAACATTAATTTATCAATTTATTTAGAAGTTTTCCAATACAAAATCTGGTGTAATTTTTTTACAAATTTGATTCAACATATGTAATGCTGACATTGAGATTGACTTTAACTCTTTAAAGACAAGTATTTAGAAATTCAAAAGTCATGGTTTTAAAGTAACTCATTTATAATATCTAGGGGTGGGGACTTGTTCTCATTTTGTTATTTAAAAAATTCCCAAGTAAATAATTCTTGCATTAAGAAACAGTTAATTGTGTAAGTAAATGCCTTTTATGGTAGTTATTACAGTTGAATACAGTACAGTACATGGAAGTAACAGAAAATTATCATTTCAAGCAAAAATTTTAATAATATTTCTTCTGTAAAGCATGTAAAGTCATTACTCCTTAAAACTGGGGGGGGATAAATTGTTTCTTCACGTTAACTATTCTTGAAAGACATAAATATGCTTATAACTTATAACAGCCCAAATAATTTACAATTATTTCAACTTATTCTCCCAATTTACTGTGTGAATCTAGTCTACTTGCTTTTATTTGGATATTTATTCTTTTATTTCCTCCTTAAATAATAAAAATTATTTTGAGAAAAAGCACAGATGGTGAGATAATTGATCACACACATAAGGTCAAAATGAAACCATTGAGAATGAATGGCCCTATTATCTCGAGTTTGATTCACTAACTACAATGCCCAATCTACTAAATTTAGAAATCCAGAAGAAACAAAGAAATGGCATTAGCTCATCTGCAGAGAGTTTGTAAATAATCTCTGTAAAACAGACAAGAGGCTATGATTTCACAAGTAAAACAGACCAGCCATAGGGCAGCAAATCCAAGGGGAAAGTAGGTCAGTGGGTCCCATGGTGATAAAATGAACTGCTATTATTTGAGGGGATGGCCAGAGAGTGAAATCGCCTGTGAGCAAGTACGCCTAAGTGGACAACGGTAAATCTGACAGAAAAGCCAGGTCACAGTGAAATAGCTCCGGGGCTCAGAATGTGAACTGCATGAGTACAGGTCAAGCAGAGGATGAAAACCAAAACAGACTCCTCATTCACAAGTTTCTTGGAGGTCAGCAAGCTGGGTAACCTAGCTGACACCCTATTCAGAGAAAATAGAGGGAAACAGCCTCAGAACCTGGAGAACATGGTACTGAGGTTGAGAATTACTCTTCAGGATTCATACCATCTAATAAAAAAATTGTCTCACAGAATTACTGAGGTGACCAACACTCAAATCCATTTACATCATGTATATGATAAAAGTCATGCACCCAATGGGACTGTCTGTGTTGGGTGTACAGGGAAACGTTCCATACTGAGAAATGTATCATTTTTTATTTACATCTCTAATATTTATTGCAAGTTTTCTTGCCACTAGTTAGAATTTCAGAATTACAATTACTAAATCAATCTAGATTGGTACATTTACAGACTATAGGAAACTAAGATTAACCAACTGACACCACCCTCACCTAGTTATCATGGAAAATTAACTGGGCAGAAGTTCTCACATCTGAAAAAAATTACTAGGTTGGAAAGTTCATAGAATAGAAAAGTGTTGTAGTGAAAGTGATATTAAAGTCAGCCATTTCTTCGGTTAAAAT
Source organism: Dolichotis patagonum (assembly GCA_004027295.1). Taxonomy (NCBI): domain Eukaryota; kingdom Metazoa; phylum Chordata; class Mammalia; order Rodentia; family Caviidae; genus Dolichotis; species Dolichotis patagonum. The sequence goes on from PVJX010030849.1 coordinate 9,039, forward strand.
GCATTGAGCATCAATGATATTCAGAAACAAATGTAGGCTCTGCCAATAAGCTAGTCAATAAAACGTTATATTGGCTCTGGTTTCATGAAGCCAGCTTACTAACGGTGGGAGGTATATGCCACAATAAAACGTTATATTGGCTCTGGTTTCATGAAGCCAGCTTACTAACGGTGGGAGGTATATGCCACATGTCCCTAAATGAATAAATATAACTTCAGGGAGCAGTAAGTGCTCTGGAGGAAGGAAAAAAGAAATTAAAATAGATCATTGTAAGGGGCCAAGGATTAAGGGAAAAAAGGTTTAGGGTGTCACTGATGGAAAGGGGCTGCCATTCTGGTGACATTCGGGCTGAGACTTGACTGCCAGAATGAGATGAAAGAACAAACCACCTGGGTACCTCAGAGGAAAGCAAATCTGAGGAGAACACCAGGGAAGGTGGTGCTCAGGCTGGAGAAGGTCTGTGTGGAAAGTCAGTGGGGCCGAGCAAGGGAGCACAGGGAGGAGAGAAGATCAGGAGACAGAACCTCAACAATGCCTTTCTGCCATGGAGCCAACCGAATACGGGCTGAAACCTCTACTGTGCTCCTCCTTTAGGTTTCAGCTATCAGTTATTGTGTCGCAGCAATGAAAAAGTCATTACGATACCTATCAATGTTACTTTACATTCAAATGGATTATATTCTCCATCAAAAGACACAGAGCGATGGAATGGATTTTAAAAAAATAAGATCCAACTGCTTGTTGTCAACATGAAACTCACTTTAGCCTTAAGGAAACACAAGGGCGGAACAGAAAAGACTGATAAAAGATATTTCACACAGATGAGAGAGAGAGAGAGAGAGAGAGAGAGAGAGAGAGAAAAGAGAGAGAATAAACGTTCAGTTAAAATGACAAGAAATAGGATTACTATGGGATACAGGCCAGTTCATGCAGTTATTTGTAATAACTGCAAATACGTATGCAGCCAGCATCAGAGCTCCTAAATACTTAGAGCAGATATTAGCAGAACTGAAGGGATATGTAGACAGAGAAATAATAATATGGAAGATCCTGCTTCATTTTAAACCACAGGGAGATAATCCAGATAGAAAATCAATAAAGGAACAGTGAACTTGAGCAGTATTATAGACCAAATAGATCTAACGGATGTTATGTAGAATGTTCCAGAATGCCCAGTTTCAGAATACACAGCCTTCTCAAATGCTCATAGAACATTCTCTTGGGTAGATCATGTGTTATTCCATAACATAAGCTGTTTCAAATTTAAGAAGATTGATATAATATCAACTGTCTTTTCCAGACACAGTGGTATGAAGCTAGAAATCAGCAATGGAAGATTTTAGAAAATTCACAAATATGTAGAAATTAAACTGCATTTATGAAAACAGTAGATTAAGGAAGAAACCAGAAAGTAATTCAAACAGTATCATAAGACAAACAAAATGAAAATGCAGCATATCAAACTTTATAAGATGCAGAAAAGCAGTTTTTAAAGCGATGTTTCTTACAATGAAAGTCTACATTAAGGGAAAAAGAAGATTTTAAAGGAAGAGCCTAGCTTTACAAATTGAGGAACTAGAAAAGTAGGAACAAACTGAGCCCAAAATTAGTAGAAGAAAACTAATAAAGGTTAAAGCAGAAATGAATAAAACAGACTATGTAGACAATAGTCAAGATCAAGAGAACTATAAATTGCTTTTCAGAGATAAATAAAATTGGCAAACCAACAAAAAATTTTCCATAAGTCATATTTAAATGCAAGAGGCATTATAACTGTTACCACAGACATACAGATGATATTAAGAGATTACTATAAGCAACTGTATGTCAACAAAATTGATAATCTAGAAGAAATGGATAAATTCCATGAATCATAGCAACCTAATAAGAATAAATTCTGAAGAAATAGAAAACGGAACAGACAAGTAACAAGTAAGGAGATTAAGTCAGTAATAAAAGGTCTCCCATCAAAGAGCAGTTTAATATGTAATGGTTTCACTAGTGAATTCTAGCAAGCATTTAAAGAACTATTTACCAATCCTTCTCAAACTTTCAAAAACTCTAAGAGGAGAGAGCACTTATAATCTCAATTAAAGAGGACAGAATTAACATCTTACCAAAGTCAAAGAAGGGTATTGCAAAGAAAAGAAAATTACAGGACAATATTCTTGATGATGTGAAAGTTTTATAGAAAACAATAGTGAATCAAATTCATCAACATTTTAAAAAGATCATGCTTTACAATCAAGTGATATTCATCCAGGGGGTGCAAGGATGGATTAACATATGCAAATTAATAAATGTGGTATACCACATTAACACAGTGAAGGATAAAAACAGTATGGTTTCCTAGAAACATGCAGAAAAAGCATTTGACTAAATCCAATGTCCTTTTATGATTTAAAAACTTAACAAATTATACAAGGAATTTAACTCAACTCAATAAACGTTACATGAAACAAACCCATAGCTAATATCATACTTACTGATGAAAGGCCAGAAATAAGGAAAGACCCCCACTATTATCATGTATAGATGACATAGTACTGGAAATCTTAGCCAGAATAATTTGGCAAGAAAAAGTAATAAAAGTCATTCCATATCAGAAATAAGCTAATTAATCTGTAGATGATATACTCTTATAGAAGAAGGACTGCTGGTGAATGAGAAAGGGATTGGGAAGGAGGGTTGGTAGAAAGAGGAGAGTAAGGGCAAAGAAGCAAAGATAGAGTGTTGTATAATACATGCATGTATGGAGTTGTTACAGTGAAACCCATTCTATTGTATAATAAATATGTGTTAATAAATTTAGAAACATTACTGTCAAGTTTTCACCTCACAGCTTTAGCCAGATAGTGTTTTCTCTTCTTGTTAGAAAGCTCTGCTGTTACCAGAGGATTTTGGCTAGGCTTAGGATAAGTGCTGGGTTATTTGGTTATGTAACTGAGGTATATCCTGATATCAGGCAGCACTTACCATGGCATCTATAAGGAAGTACTCTGGTCAGTACCCTTCCCTGTGGACCCATGGTGCCCACTGCTTCAGTGGGGAAGTATTCTGTCCAATAATTTTCCCTATATATTATTGCTTCCATGAGGAAGTATTCTGCACAGAGGAGGGTGGCTTACATAGAATCAGCACTAGAAGTCCTTCCCTAGCAACCTTTAAAAACTCAGACATTTGCTTCTATGTCTGTGATGGCCACTCTCCTCTTGCTATTTTATTTATAGTGCCCTTATGGCTAACCACTGACTCCCGCTGATCAATGCATTTTTTATTTTAGATACACTGTTGTATTCAATCAATTGCCGCCAAGCCTTGCAGGTTAGGGAGCCATTCTGTCTCTTTCTAAAGTGAAATTGCTTAAGAATGATTAGCTCCATTATGTACAGGCTTAAAAGTTTAACTCCACTTCTAAATTCATGGGAGATGCATAAGCTTCAGAGGAAAAAGAGGGTATTAGGTGGGTACTTGACTGCAGAGGGCAAAAGGGCACATAGGTTATCAGCGCTTTTCATGCTCGACTGGACCCCAGCTTCAGACTTATGATTAACACATGGGCTTTTTGCATTGTGATAAGTGATACCAGTTTATCTCCCAAAGGGATTATGTGGATGGACATTTCTAACAATAGTTTATAACAGTAGCTTCTCTCTTATCTTCTCAGTATTTACTGCTAAAAATTTCAGCTTCTCTTTACTCTTGGGGATTGGATTTGGTAAAATGTATTGCAGGTAAAATATATATAAAATACATAATACTTATGAATACTTATCAGTAGTATATAAGCATGTCCTAGTTCTTATGCATGATAAAAAGAGAAGCATATTACATGTTTATTCTTCTGCAAACAAATGCTTCCTTAAGTAATGTAACTTAAGTGAAATGATTCTGCATTGATTTGCACATTTGTATTAGTTGATTTGCTACCATATTAGAAAAGAAATTGACTATGCCATCTATGTATAATTCCCTTCGAAGTAGAAAGGGATAGATTCATGTTGAGTCTAAGACATGATATGTGGATAATATGACAGTTATTCTCTGTGATCCTCAATGTATTTATGTATAATTGTTCATTATAAGCAAATGGCAAAAGAATTAAATAAAATTTTAAAATGTGAAAATGTTTTAGGAAATTTAAATATAGTGTCAGTCTAAGAGATGATGGACCTTTAGTGAGGTAGACTTCTCTAGCACAGTACAGGTTAAATTCTTTGAGTATCTTTAGCATAAACTTCTAAATAAAACTTTTGGGTCAGTATTTAATGAACCATTAGAAAGTTATCTTTCTAAAGTCACTGAAATCAGAGGTTTGTGCATCATTGGCTTTCAGAAAACTAATGTGTGCTCAGTATATTTTGTACATAGCATTTGCATGGGCATGTGGTATGCTTTCTCCTTAATCTAACCAGCCTACTGCCTAGTAAATTCCCGTTCAAGTTCCTGTCATCCAAGTCGAAGTTCTTCCCTTATTTGAACTCTCCTAATGCATTACTTGTTCTCTTGCTCTGTAGTGGGTTTTTGTTACCTTCACTTCCATGTGTACCAGCACCCCTTGGCCTACGTCCCCATCCAGCTTGTTACTTGTATCTCTTGCATGCTCAGCACACAGAAGGAGCTTTATTACACAGTGCTGGAAGATTACTGTCATGTCTCCACAGACCAGACCAGACTATATTTTTGTGTATTTCCTAGAATCCAGTTCTAAGTTTGGACACAGAAGAGAGACATGGGGACTCTTTTCAAATGACCTAAGTGTTATTTGTAATTTGGTTCTGCTAAGGGAAGGTTTCTGTGTAAACTTTCCTTGTTGTTGTTGTTCCTGGGAAACTTAAATTCCTCATCTTTCTGACATCAAATTCTATTAAAAACAATAAAAACAGGAAGACTGAGAAGTTACACTGAAATTCGCTATGTGAAGTTCTTTTTGTTTTTCTAAATAAGAAGAATCCCATGACTATGAGTCACTCTATTTTTCTTTAAGTTCTAATTTTGGAAGAGATGAAGGACTCTGGAAGATGAAGTCCCAGTGACCCAATTACAGAACCACAGTAGAAGTTAAGAACCAACATTTGTGCCCCAGTTCAGCCAAAGACTGTGAATCCAAGCATTTCACTTTGCCATCTGAACTGTTCCTTTGTTTTTGAACAAGAGATTAGACTAGTGTTCATATGCATGAAGTTTTTGGAGACCAGAGACCCCTCTGTATTTCTGCTGAAAACTATGGACCTTCTCCCCTTCACCCCAAAAAAGCACAAAAATAGCTATAAATATAATTCTGAGAGAGTCCAAGATTCTTAAAATCTACCCACAGATTCTCTAGAGGACACTCTAGAATGATTTCAAAGGTCTAAAGTATGTGGTTGAAAAAAATCTATTTACATCTACTACTCTGGATTAGTTTAAAAACTGCAGTGGACAATTCTGTCATTTGATGGTAAAACTGTTTTTGGTTCCATTTCCCGGTATCTCTAGAGTGCGGGGGTGGAGGGGGTGGATATAGGAATAATCTTCTTTATAATGGGGTGTAATATCACTCCCAAGCCATAAATGTCAGCCTTGACCCCATTTTTCAAGATTCACACAAATTAATTTTTCCAAGTATTTTAAGATTTCGAAGACAGCATCTATTGTCCTCTCTTAATTCTTTTTATACTAAATATCCCGGTAGCATCTGAAATTCCTCTAGTAAAATGATTTCACGTACCATTTTTTTCATTCACCCAAATTACCCTCTTTGATGGTCCTTTCAAACCAGACCAGGGAATGAGGCAGTGATCATGGCAAAGAGCTGACCAACGCATGGCTGGAGAGCAGTTTCCATTTTCAAGTGCAGTTCTGCTGTTAGGAATGCCACCAATGGTGTCAAGAGCTCTGTCCCTAAAGAGAGAGAGCTCCTGTAGAGTCCTGTTAAGCCGGTGGTCATCTAAAACCCCTAATGATAATCAGCCAAGGGTGCCTTCATTCTCTGCTTATTTGAGAACCAAAATAAACTTTCTTAAAGCAAAAATCCCTGTCAGTCTCTACCCTCATTCCTCAGGTCATCATTCAGGATCTTGGGAAGCCTAGGAAATGCCATTCATCATATCACCTCCTTTTCCCACATTTTGTGTCATCTACAAATATACTAAGGCTGCCATCTTGGGCTCCAGAATAATTGGAGCAAAAATATTGACGTGAGTTGTCAAAGTTGTGATTTGTTAAAAATTGATCCACTATTTATAATACTTTGCTCAGTCGTTTCCCAACTTAATCCAGTCCAGTTTTAACCACCTGACCTAGAGAACGGGAAGAGCATAATGTTCTGCTTGTGGGCAACATTTCATTCTTGTCCATCTATTCAGTCTCTGGTTTGTTTCTTACATAGCCATGCCACACATCCTGGTCTAATGTGTGATCCCTTTCCTTGTGTGTTCTTTGGTGATGGAGAAAAATACCTCCATTGTGTTTCCCCGGTTCCTTTGCTTCCTGCTGCAGCAGCCCTGGCCCAGTCTGCACTTGCCCAGGAGGCTTCTGCATGGTGCCAAGCCTCAGGTCTATGGAGGGGAAGGGTGTTCTTCATGCTCATTAGCATTTGGCAGCAGAGGCACCTCCAGTAATTTCAACACTCCCAGACCAATTTTTTTTCCCTCCACCTTTGAATGAGAATTTAAAGACAATTGAAACCCAGAGCATACATATGCTTGGGAGTAGCATAAGGGGTAGAAAGAAAGAAATTTTTGACAATCCTCAGTAGATTTTATAATTAAATTTCAGCATCCTTGCATGTATAACCAAATGAATATTGTTCACAGGAAGAGAAAAATATTGATCTAAGCCTATTTCAAAACACAAACTTTTTAATTATCCATTATTCAGTTGAAAGGTATGTTAGGTAAACTTCATTAGAAACCAAAGAATTTATGGAAAATATTCTGCTTAACATTTTTGTGATAATGTATGATCAACTTCTGAGTCATCTAAGCTTTTCACCTGGAAATAATTCATTTCGCGATCAAATAAGGCTAAGGAAAGAAATGTTATAGTTGTCCAAGTGAGTGATTTTGCATTAAAAAGATATGGCTTTCTTATGTCATTCTGTCTTCATTATAATTATAAAATGAAAGCAATATGGATCAAAATAAATAGACCTTTACTCAAGTGTGGAAAGAGGTTTGCTAATGATTAAATGGGTTGGACATTATAATTGCTGATTCTTTCAAGCATTTGCTTCTGTCATTTGTACAAACCAATATTGGCATTAGCTTCTTAACATTCATTCAAAGAGAATTGTCTCAAACAGAGCTGAATTACTTTGCAATTGTCTCATGGATAAGAGAGGTGAGCTCTGGAGTCATAGGAACTTTGTAAGCTTGGTGAGATACAGTCAACTTTGGCTCAGGAAAAGGAGGGGGAGGTGGCTGAGTGGTTACTATTTCAGAAGAAACTCTAAGAACCTCAGGACCAGCTTTAGTACTGGTACTCTAAACGTATGATAACTCTCAGGGAATGATAGGAAAGTCTGAGTGACTCTCTGAAAAGCTAAAGGTGAAACAGCTCCTGATAACAGAGCTGTGACACTCACAGTCAATCATCCTGTTATATGTTGGGGGGTTACAATGTGTCAGGACTTCTCTTACAGCAATATTATCCTTATAAGCTTGAGCAAATCCCTTATTTTCTTCTCTGAGTCTAAACCCACCATCCAGGCATTTACTTCATGGATTTAGCAGCTCATATGCATAAGATTCCAGCAGGGTGACTGGTTAGATACTTAGGAAACATCCTTCCTTTTTCCTTTGAATTTAGAACTCTTTTCCATGTAATTTACAATAATATGAAATAAGAGTCGTTTTGTTGCAACAAATCTCTCTGTACAGTCTTGGGTCAACAGGAATTGTCAGTGATCTGTATTTGCAGTTGAAATTAAAGTATTTAAATATTATTACAATGAGTCAAATATTTTTGCAAGATAATCCACCAAGCCCAAGGAAGTCATTATTTGCCAAACAGTACTCTGGGTCTGGAAGAGTCCAATGTGCATTCACACATTCTCAAGTCTGTTTCAGTCCAAGCATGATGAGTGGCATCTCTTTCTTTATCAGTTCTAACTGGAGCATTATTTAGTGATACTTAAAAATACTCAAAAACTAATTTTACAAAATAGAAAAAGTATGAAAAAATTCCACATCAAATATTATATTTGTACAGTACGGGGGTAGGGTGATGTCTTAGCAGAACAGAATTAAGGGAAATACAAGACAATTTTGTTGTTTGAATGTAGTTGTTGTAATAATGACTTTTCAATTTATACTCTGAATTAATTTTTTAAGAAATAACTTTAAAATAGATTGTTGTAGAACTGACAAGGTCATATTCCTTCATTAATTCAATCAATCATTTAAGCAATAAATATTACTGAGCACTTACTCTTCCGTAGGCACAGTGCCTGGGGCTGTAAAGTGAAGTTACATAGTCTCTGATCTCCAGGAGTTTGCTCTAAGGAGAGAGCTATAAATAAACATACTACATTCACTAGAAGGCAATTGATAGAGGTGCTCCAAGTGCAACGTGGGAGTATGAGAAAGAGCTGCCTAAGCCTACAAGGGGAATTGAGCTAGTCTTCAGAGGAGGCCAGGAGACACCCAGGAATGTGGGGAGGAGGGTGTTTGGCAGTGAGAACAGAAGTGCAAGGAATGGGGATGGGCAGGTTATGGTTAAAGCACAAATTAATGTAAGAGGCAGGAAAAAGAGCTGGTGAGAAATGAGGCCCAAAAGGTAGGGAGAAATCAGTTCATTTGAGTCTGGTAAAGCAGGCAAAGGGATGCCAATGTATTTGTTTTTTTCCACTCCATGGCTCTGAGTACTGGAGAATTTTGATCAGAGGAGTGCAATACTCAGTGGGGAGGTTCAGGTTTCAAAAGAAGATGAACAGTGCTGTGATTGTTTTGTTGTTTACAAATTACAGAAGTGGCACACACACACACACACACACACACACACACACACTCTTCCTCTATCTGTCTCTTTTGTTCTTAGGAGTTTCAACGTCCTCATTGTAGTCAGACTGAATGGCACCAGCCAAAAACAATATTTGAACTACTTGGTACATCAGAATTATAATAAGAGCTTGTGAGCAGATTTTAGTTAATAGTGTTTTAATAGGCTGTGATTCAATTCTTAATAGAGAAGATTTAATCATAAAAGATAGCTTGTCTCTAATGAAGATTTGGCTGGGTGTGTTTTTGTTGCTCAGAGAATTAAAAGGTTGAGATTCTTGGAGAAAAGCACATATATTTACTATTGACAGCTTTCTATTCATTTATCCCTGCAAGCAAAGCAGTGAATCTGCTAAGAAGAAATTTCACATGAATTTTTTTTTTTTTGTATGATTTCAGGAGTTAAACATCTGAAAGGCCAAAATGAGTCAGCTTTCCCTGAAGAAGAAGAAGGTGTAAATGAAAGAGAGGAGACATGGGACCATTAATGACTGGTCTGCATCAGGAAGGCCTGTTGGGAATAACTGAACTGTTGATTTTTCTGGATGCCCCAGGAAGCCCGCGGCTCGAGTATCAGAAGCGTTCTCCATCTCTGCGCTCCACAAGCTCACAGCAGTTCTGCATCTCCTGAAACTCTCGAACTAAGTACCATGTGCTACACTCCACTTCTCATTAAAGTTTGCAATGAGCATTTATTTTTTAGGGATTTCCTTTTGAAATTTGCAAACATGTGACTGTTCTAACTTTAATACTGCCAGAGCTTAATCTCGTATATCCTCCTGATAGGGTTTGCATTCTAGAGTCAAGTGTAAATAGCATCACTTTAATAGAAAAACATAAATATTTAACGCTCTTAGACCTGAGTGGTTATGTGGGGGTTTAAGTTAACGAGGAATGTGTAATGAAACTCATAAGACTATCATATTTCTGTATATAGAACAGAGCACAGAACTTGTTTCAAAAAGCTGAAGAAGAAATGTCAGATGTTCATGATTGGAATCCCTGTAACAACATATACTATACATTTTCCTCCTCCATCTGCACATTGATGGTTACCTAAAGAACTGTAGAACTCTCACTTTCTAAGTTTTACAAATATATTTCCCAGCATTTAATCTGGTTATTTAGAAAGAAAAGTGCTAACTCTCTAATAAACTATGAAAAATCTCTTCTGCTTCTTTTTTGGCTGTTACTTGAAGTTCAGACCATCTATTTTAATAAATCATTAGCATTTTATAAATCTTTCCTATTATAATAAATTCCATTAATTTATCCATATACTCACTCTTTGTTTCAATAACTATTTTTAAGTGATCTTATTTCTAAGAAGGTACTCTGCTGACAATGATGAAAACAAGCAAAATAAAAATCTTGCCTTGTACAACTGACAGTGTAAAGCAAAAGCTTACAAGACATATTTATAGAATATGACCCTTTGATAACTCTAAGTTCTGTGTTTTGAATAACTTTAATTATTCATGACATTTCAATGCAAAATACAACGGGTATGGAGGAAACTCAATTTGTTTCTTACATTAATATTGATAAAGTTCAAATGTCTCTTAAAGGAAAAGAAAACAATTTTCAAAAGTTAGTAGAAGAGAAAAGTTGGTAAAATGCAAAATTCACTGCAAATTCTTAATATTAAGACTCAAAGAAAATGATTTTTTTAGTTCAAATATAAGATTTATAATGATTAAGAAAGTTAAGTGAAGCTAAGAGAGTGTAGTAGAAATGATATCTTTCTTAGTATAGATTTCCCAAGAATACAAATGCAAAATTCATTGACAACTGGTATCATATATATGAATTGTATAAATGAATACTATAGTTGTTTCCTTCCCTCCTCAGCACTCTCCTTCCTTTCTTCTTTCTTTCTTTCCTTCCACATCTCTCTTTTTCCTCCTTACCTCTTATCTGTTTTCTTCTTTCTTCACCTTGTACCTGCTATTAAGACTTTTTCTGCCAGAACTTTCTTTTTTTTTTTTTGGTACTGGGGATTGAACTCATGACCTTGTGCTTACCAGGCAAGCACTTAAGCCACTGAGCTAAATCCCCAGCCCTGCCAGAACTTTCTATTCTAGATCAATTGTGATAATTATTTGTTTGACTTTCTAAGTTTCTCTCTACCTGTGTGTAAAATCTCACCAGGTCCCTATTTAATTAAAGTGACTTTGAATTCAAGTTTTGGGGAAAAAATCCTGATACCTATTGAGAATGTTTGAGATACAAAAGGCAAATAAAAATAAAATTACCTTTCTCTTTCCTTGAATACACAATTTAATGTGTTTTTTTTTTAAAAGGATTTAAACAGACCAAAAGAACCAAACTTTTGCTGATTTTGTAATAGAATTTTTGGAAATAAATAGCATGGCTTCTGGGTTCTTCTGTTCTCCTTTCTCAAGAACATAGAGAGATCAAAATTAAAAGTATGAATTTTCCTTCGGAAATGTTTATTTCTTCTGTTCTCCACTCTCAAAGTATAAAGAGATTATCATTGACAGCTTAAGTTTTTCTGGGGAAGTGTGTTGGCTTTCTCAGAAATTTGAAGGAAACCAGCTGAGGTCAAGGATTTTCTATTTCATTTTTTCACAGTTATAGTTTACAGTAAGAAAGTTTTGTAAGAAGATGACATAGCTGCCGCTTAGCTGAATAAGAAAACTTTCTAACCAAATCAAAAGAAAATTTTTATATTTCTCAGATCACATTGATAATATGCTATAATGGTTAGCAGGCTGGGTCACTGTAAACTGGATTCAGATTCAACTTCTACCAGATAAAAATCGGTAGAAGTCATACTTAAACTGTATTGCTAGGAGACGTAAATGAATGCCCACCCCAACTTGGTACATTTAATAACTGGTGTCTATTATTGTTAAAGTTAGGACCTCAGAGAACAGCTGTCTAAGTCTCAGCTAATGAGCATCCCACTCATTTGGAGTAACTCCACCTGTCCTCCAAGGCAATCAAAGGCTCTGATTATGCTTCTGTGTTAAACTTCCTCCTCCTCCTCTTCCTCCTCTTCCTCCTTCTTCTCTTCCTCCTTAATACATCTTTACCTCTTCTGTTTTATGTATTCCTGAAGATTTCAGGATAACTTTAACTCCTTCCTCTCAGCCATTCAGAGCTTGAGAAACCTTCTGATGTCATGGCCTAAGTGTTCTCATTTCTTCATAAAACCTCATTAGGCCACTCACTCTGGGATCCCCTTCAGTCCTTCATGCTTCACGTAAGTAAAGTTAGGCCAGGTGAATGTTTCAGATTATCTGCCCCACCCCCTACACACGGGAAAGAGGCAAAGGATTGTGTTAGCAGTGCAGGAGTCCAGACCACAGTACTTTCTGTTGCAAAATAAATTTGTAACCCTTTTTTTCTTTTCCGAATTGTCAAAGATAAGGGCTGTCTTTAGAATTATGTGCCAGTAGTCTTTATGTTGTGAAAAATAAGATTTTAGGTTGGTCAAGAACAAATTACTTTTATTTTACAGTTACATATGGTACTATGATATGTATAAAACTGCATAAGCTGCCACCCCAAATCTATTTTTATTAATATTATTTATTCTTTTTTTTATTTGAAAGAGAATAAAACAAAAGGGGACAGTACAGAGCAGATCAGAACAGGACAACATAGGCAACACAGTACTTTACATTAAGACAACTGGACATCAACAGTAGCTAACACCATATCTCTTACTCTGCTATAGTTGAGCATAGTTTCAAATACAATAATATCAAACATAACACAATAGTATAAAGCCATGCATAGAGT
>PVJX010030850.1:0-21707 GCA_004027295.1 Dolichotis patagonum
GAAATGGTGCCGCTACGCTCCCTCCTCCATATTGGCCTATATATCCTGACCTTTCTGATTTCCAGGAAGTCGATTGGTCGCAATTAGCGGAGGAGGCTGCTCAATATCATGATCCCCCTTTTGTAGCCCCTGCACTATCAATTCGGCCCCTGCCTGGCCTCCAAAAGCCGCCCTGTCCACCTCCTGCCCTTCTTAATCTAGAAACAGAGATTCATTACTTACAACAGCAACTTCAATTAAAACAAGAAAAACAAAGGCTCATTTTACAACTCCAGTTGTTAGAAATGGGCTCTAATCCTTCAGGCATGCCGCCAATGATGTTTCCGGTAACGGAGACAACTCACCCTCCAATAATGAACACCCCAAAAATGGCGCCTCACTTAATGTTTCCAGTCACAGAAGCCGCCACAGCTGGTGTTTGCCCACAAAATGGCAGGGAGACAACTCGGCCCACCCAAGATAACGTTAGTCTACAAAATGGCGGAAATGAAATGGGTAGAGAAAGAGGAAGACCAAAGGGACGAACTAGACGTGAGGATCAGTCCCCAAGTCAGGAAAATAAAAGAGATAAAACACGGGCCACTACAACAACTAGGGGAAATAAAAAAGGACAGCCACCACGTCTACAAAGATGGGAAATAGAAATTAGTGATAGCGAGGAAGAAAATGACTCTGACCCACTTGATAGTGATATAGAAACAGACCCTTCACCCCCGGGGCCACGGGCTAATAGGGCCCATACGCCGTTCTCTGTAGCTGCCCTAAAAGAATTAAAAACAGCAGTATCCCAATATGGCCCTACAGCAGCCTTCACCCTTGCAGTCCTAGACTCCCTAACTCAAGGTTGGATTACACCTAATGATTGGAGAGACCTAACTAGAGCTACACTCTGAGTGGGCAATTATCTGCTTTGGAAGGCTGAATTCCAAGATCAATGTGAACTTTTAGCCAAAGAAAATGCTAATCGAAAAAATCACTATACCCTTCCCATGTTAAGAGGGACAGGATGTTATGCAACGCAACAGGCCCAAATGCGATATGAGGCAGGCCTTTTTGCGCAAGTTACCCTAGCAGCAACTGCAGCCTGGAGAAAGCTCCCTTCTGGTGGTGGAGTTGCCTCTTCTCTTACAAAAATTAAACAAAAACCTGAGAAGCCTTTCTGTGATTTTGTTGATCACCTCCTGCAGGCGACTGAGCATCTTTTTGGCTCCTCTGAGAATAACCCCGACCTAATTAAACAACTGGCTTATGAGAATGCAAACTCCGCCTGTCAGGCTGCAATCAAACCACATAAAAAGAAAGAAGATCTTTCAGGTTATATTTGCTTGTGCGCTGATATAGGCCCTGCATATCATCAAGCTCAGGTCACAGCTGCAAGTACGGCTGCAGCTGTAAAAGAGATCCTCCTCGCGCACAAACAAGGAGGAAAGACAAATAACGGCAAATGTTTTAAATGTGATCAAATGGGCCATTTTGCCAGAGACTGCCCAACCGCCCCAAAGTCTCAGCACAATAACCTAAGACCAAAACCTACAAGCTTATGCCCAAAATGCAGGAGAGGATATCACTGGGCCAATGAATGTAAGTCAAAAACAGATGCAGATAGCAACCCCCTTCCCCAGCAGGGAAATGGGATTTGGGGTCCGCCTCGGACCCCCAATTTGAGGCAGACCCCCGGGGCTATGGGGTTTGTCCCACAACAAAATAACCCAGCACAAAACAGTCCATTTCAAACCTCCTCCGCGCCACACCAGGAAGCGCAGGATTGGACCTCTGTTCCACCTCCAACACAGTATTAACTCCGACATGGGTGCTCAGGCCATCCCTACCGGGATTTTTGACCCCTCTCCCCCTAATACATTTGGGTTAATACTTGGATGCGGCAGCACAATATTAGAAGGATTACAAATCGTCCCCGGAGTGATAGACAATGACTATACTGGTGAAATTACAATCATGGCCTCCTCTGTTTCTGGCCTAGTTTCAATCAAACAAGAACAACGTATTGCCCAATTAGTGCTATTACCTTTAGTTCAAACCCCTAATACAGCCATGGCTTCCTATAGGGGAAATTCTTCCTTTGGGTCTTCAGATATATACTGGGCTCAATTCATTTCCAAAGACAAACCCCTTATGACTTTGTTGCTCAATGGAAAAGGTTTCTCAGGGCTCATAGATACGGGTGCTGATGTCACTGTTATTAAAAAGGAAGACTGGCCTCCCACATGGCCCCTAGAGACTACCGTGACTCATCTACAAGGGATTGGACAATCTAAAAATCCACAACGTAGTGCCCATCTACTTACCTAGAAGGATAAAGAAAACAATCAAGGACATATACAGCCTTATATTGTGGAGGGGCTACCCCTTAATTTGTGGGGCAGGAATTTGCTGACCCAGATGGGAATGATGATGGGCAGCCCTAATACTATAGTCACAAAACAAATGCTCACTCAGGGATTCCTCCCTAACCAAGGTTTGGGTAAACAGGGTTCAGGTATCAAAGCTCCCATCTCCCCAACCCCAAACCCTTCAAGAGCAGGTCTAGGCCATTTTCAATAGGGGTCATTGACGCTCCTGTGGCCCGTGCCAAAAAAATCACATGGCTATCAGATACCCCTGTCTGGGTCGATCAGTGGCCCCCTACATCTGAAAAGCTTGCAGCTGCTCAGCAGCTGGTACAGGACCAGCTGAATGCAGGCCACATTATACCGAGTGATTCCCCCTGGAATACACCCATTTTTGTAATTAAAAAGAAGTCAGGAAAATGGAGATTGTTACAAGATCTCAGGGCCATAAATAAGACCATGGTTATAATGGGACCATTACAGCCAAGACTCCCTTCTCCCAGTGCCATTCCGTTAGGCTTTTTCAAAATTGTTATAGATCTCAAAGACTGCTTTTTCTCGATCCCCTTACACCCACAAGATCAAAAGCGCTTTGCCTTTAGTCTACCAACCACTAACTTTAAGGCGCCTATGCAAAGATTTCAATGGCATGTCCTCCCCCAAGGGGTGGCCAATTCCTCTATGCTGTGCCAAGATTTTGTAGCTTCCGCTATCCAGCCAATTAGGGATCGCTGGCAAAATCTATATATCCTTCATTATATGGATGACATTTTATTGGTGGGGGAAAATAAGGACCAAATCTTCCAATGCTATCAGGCACTACAAGCCGCCTTACAAAAGGCCGGACTTCAAATAGCGCCTGACAAAATCCAACTTACAGATCCATATACATATTTGGGCTTTCAATTACGGGGCACTCAAATATTCTCCCCAAAGCCCCAATTAAGGCTTGATGGCCTCCAGACACTTAATGATTTTCAAAACCTCTTGGGAGATATAAATTGGCTCTTACCTTATTTAAAATTAACCAAGCATGACTTGCAACCCCTTTATGAAACCCTCAGAGGGGACACAGACCCAACATCCCCTCGTAAACTTACCCCTAATGCCAGAAGAGCACTTGTTAGAGTAGAAGAGGCTATTGCACAACAAACTGTTTCCTTCATAGATTATAACAAACCTTTACAACTCTTCATTTTTAATACAAAGCTCTCCCCTACTGCAGTGTTCTGGCAACAGACCCCCCTCATGTGGCTTCATTTGCCAGTCTCCCCAAAAAGGGTACTATTGCCCTACTACCAGGCAGTCTCTGACCTGATAATTCAGGGCAGAAAATGAGGAAGATGCTATTTTGGTAAAGAACCAGAAGTCATTATTCAACCCTTCACTAAAGATCCAGTGGTCTGGCTACTCTAGACCACTGAGGCATGGCTTATTGCTTTAGCCTCCTTTTCAGGGACCATTGATAATCATTACCCTCCCAACAAACTTGTTGATTTTGCTAATCATCACCCATTCATCTTTCCCAAGATCACAGCTCCACAACCCCTCCCTGATGTCCCAGTGGTCTTCACTGATGGCTCCTCTTCTGGTAAAGCTGCTTATGTAATCCAAGATAATTGTCACTACTCTCCAAACAGAGACATCTGCACAGCTGGCAGAAATACAAGCTATTCTTACAGTTTTTACCGCTTACCCCGACCAACCCTTCAATTTGTTTACTGACAGTGCCTACCTCGCTCAGTCTGTTCCATTATTAGAGACTGTTGCCACTATAGGCCATGCCTCCCTGGCTGCAAACTTATTTAAACAACTACAAGATATGATTCGGCTTCGCCGTCACAAGTTTTTCATTGGCCACTTTCGAGCCCATTCTGGCCTCCAGGGTCCCCTTGCTCAGGGAAATCATCTGGCTGATGTCGCCACACGGATGCAGGTCTTCATGACCCACTCTGAGTCTACGGGTGACTCCAGGGTGTCTGAGGCACAACGGGCTCATCAGCTACACCACCTCAATGCCCAAACCCTCCGCCTCCTCCACAAAATTACCCGAGAACAAGCCCGATAAATTGTTAAAAACTGCCCCTCTTGCGCTACCCATCTACCTGTTCAGCATTTAGGAGTCAACCCAAAAGGTTTGATCCCTAATGCCTTATGGCAAATGGATGTTACTCATTTTAATGAATTTGGCAACTTAAAATATATACATGTGATTGTTGACACATATAGTGGCTTCATTTTTGCCACACTCCAGACTGGAGAGGCTACCAAACATGTGATAGCCCACATGCTGTCGGCTCTCTCTACCCTGGGGTACCCCCAACAACTCAAAACCGACGATGGCCCTGGCTACACAAGTACTTCCTTTGCTCAATTTTGTAAGTGCCTTAATATTCTCCATACAACCGGCATACCTTATAATCCTCAGGGACAAGGCATTGTTGAACGCACACATCGTTCCCTCAAATCTACCATAGATAAGATAAAAGAAAAAACCTGGTATCCAACCTGAGGGTCTCCAAGAAATATTCTCTCACATGCTCTCTTTATTTTAAACTTTTTATCCTTAGCTATTTCAGGCTGCTCTGCGGCATCTTGCTTTTGGCATATGCAGACGCAAACACAGTTTGCCTCGGTATTATGGAAGGATCCACTAACCAACACCTTGAATGGCCCCGACCCCGTTCTCATCTGGGGACGAGGCTTAGTCTGTGTTTACTCTAAACAAGAAAAAGGAGTTAGATGGCTGCCTGAATGGCTTGTAAAACAAATAGTCCTCCTTCCAAGATTTTAGATGACGCTCAGGAATAATGTTTTTTCCTGAGGCACCACTCTCTATGTTCTCTTGTAGATGGCTTCGTTGCCGCTGTCCACTCTTGGCCTCCTAGCCCTGGTCTCCCTGACCTCGCTTTCCCTGGCTAACAACCCGCATTCACGCCTGACTTGGTGACTGACAACCTTCCCTGGCGACAAGGAGCTTGCATCTTGGAGAGGGACAGGAAGACCCTATTTTGATGTCCGTCCTTGCAACTTCATCCCAGGGACAACCTGCCGCGATGACTATCATGTATATCTCTGCCCCTCAGAAACTGGTTTTCAGCCGTATTTTGCTTCCCCCTCCGAGCTCTACTGCCCCTATTGGGGCTGCGAAACACTTGCCTCAGGGTGGACACCTACACATAGAGATCCCCACCTCTCTATTGCTTGGTACTGGTCTCGAGGTACAGGTGACATTCTGCGCATTACAGTCCTAGACCCTGAAGATTCAGGTTGGTCGCTCAGGTGCCAATGGGGGATCCGGGCATATGTTACAGGAACAGACCCTGGAACTACCTTCATCATAACTAAGGGCCCCCCTCCAACAGCTAGTCCATCACTCTTGGGTGGTAAACATCATAACTAAAACTACCATATCCCCCCAAGCTGCTATCGTGATTGAGGCCCCTGAGTCACCCTCAACAAACCTCAATTCAGTCTTAAATGCCTCCGATGCCCTTTCATTCACCATAACCCCTCCACAGCCACATTCTAATCTCTTTGATCTGATTACAGGCGCATACGCCACTTTAAACCATACACAACCTGACCTAACTCAGTCCTGTTGGTTGTGTCTGAGCGCCTCACCTCCATACTATGAAGGGAGAGCACTCAATGCGTCCTTCAAAACTTCCTCTGATTTGCAATGATGTCCATGGGGCCAATCTTATAGATTAACCCTTCCTGATGTCACCGGAACAGGAACCTGTCTTGGTAAACCTGATAATTGGCCCTCTACATATAAGTCCCTGTGTACTACATTTCATCAAAATTTTGATAGAGATCAATATCTCATCCCACCCTCCGGAACATTTTGGGCTTGCAATACTGGCCTCACCCCGTGTGTGGCCGCCGATTCCTTTAATGCTTCCAGTGACCATTGTATCCTTGTAAATGTTTTTCCCCGAATTGTATATCACCCAGATCATTTTCTTTTGCAGGCCTACCAGACAGATTATAGGTCCAAATGGGAACCAGTATCATTAACCTTAGCTATACTTTTGGGAGTTGTTGTTACAGCAGGTGTGGGGACAGGAGCCGCGGCACTGGTCACAGGACAACAACACTTTTATCAGTTACAGGCTGCAATAAATCAAGACCTAAAAGCAATAGAGACTTCTATAACAGCTCTACAGGAATCCTCAACCTCCTTGTCTGAAGTAGTTCTACAAAATAGGAGGGAATTAGATCTTTTATTCCTTAAGGAAGGAGAACTATGTGCTGCCCTCAAAGAGGAGTGCTGTTTCTATACTGATCATTCGGGCCTTGTCAAAGACTCCATGGCACAATTGAGAGAACGCATCAAAAACAGAGAAAAACAAAACTTTCTGCGAGATTCCCCTTTTTCATCTATGTGGGGGGGCCTCTTTGCCTATATTGCCCCCCTTTTGGGACCCCTGGCTGCTTTATTGTTATTCCTGACTATAGGCCCTTGTGTTTTTCAGAGGATCTTGGCGCTTCTTACTAACAGGCTAGACAAACTTATAGCAAAGCCCATTCAGGTACATTATCACCAGCTGGAGATGGCAGATCAACAAACCTATCGGGAAGTAACCCCCACAAATGGCCCATACGACGATTTGGGCCAACTGCCCTGAGGTACTGGACAGGCAGCCAGAGACGGGCAACTAGGACACATATGTTACACCACCGACCGCCTAAGACAGGCACAGGACCAGCTGCTGTCCTGCAGGCCCATGACGGGTAAGGCCTGGTTGGGTTCATATAAAAGGTCCTTGACCTAAGACAGACACTGTCCTCACAGGGCCTGCCATACTCCTGATCTTATAAAATGATAAGGGAGGAGATGTAGGGAGTGGCGTGATTGCCTCACTGCTGCTACCCCATCCCACCCTCCTGTGGGCATTTGGTGCGTCTGCCTACATTACCCATGATCCTCTTCTACCTGACCCGGATATGACGATGACTTCCTGCCCCCGCCTCTATATAAGCTGAAGACACTCCCTCAATAAACGAGACTTGATTGGAATTGCTTAACTTGTCTCCGACTCTGTCTCTTCTTGTCCAGCCCCTCATCCCCGTTCCCTCTCCAGGTGAGACCCACGGATTGATCCATGGGCCGGATCAATCTGGAACAAGAAGAGACCTAGAAAAGCAAAGGTAATCCTGGGCAACAAAGACAAGACAGGGGGCATCACAATCCCTGACTTGAAATTATACTATAAAGCTACTGAGATAAAAACAATGTGGTACTGTAAAAACAAAACAAAACAAATCAAAAATAAAAAAAGCCAGACCTGAAGATCAATGGAACAGGTAAGCAGGTGCAGAAACAACTCCAGACACACTTAGCCACCTTATCTTTGACAAAGGTGCCAAACATTCACTGGAGGAAAGATAGTCTCTTCAATAAATGGAGCTGGAAAAACTGGCTCCACATAGGCTTAGGTTAAAACTTGACCTATATCTTTCACCATGCATTAAGCTAAAATCAGAATGGATCAAAGATCTTAATATTAAACCAGAAACATTAAATCTTCTGAAAAATATAGTAGGTTAAACTCTTTTTCTTTTTTTTATCGGTACCAGGAATTGAACTCAATACCGTGCACTTGCAAGGCAGCCACTTATGCCACTGAGCTAAATCTCCAGCCACAGATTAAACTCTTGAAGTCACAGGTGTAGGCAAAGATTTTATGAACAAAAGCCTGATTGCACAGGAACTATCACGAAGAATCAACAACTCGAATCTCACCCTATTGAAAAGGTTTTGCACAGCAAGAGAAACCATCAGCAGAGTGAAGACACAACCCACAACATGGGAGAAAGTGTTTGCCAGCTGTACCTCAAACAAAGGATTACTGTCAAGAACATATAAAGAATTCAAAACATTCAACCTCTCAGATTTAAAGACCCAATCCAAAATTTGGCATCTGAGCTGAATACACACTACTCAGATGAAGAAATATGAACAGGAAATAAATATGTGAAAAAATGTTTGACATCCCTGGTCATTCAAAGAGATGTAAATTAAAACAATGTTGAGATTCTATCTTATCCCAGAAAGAATGGCTATCATCAAGAAATCAAATAATAACAAATGCTGGAAGGACTATGGGGAAATAGGAACCCTTCTCCACTGTTGGTGGGAGTGTAGACTGATGCAACCACTGTAGAAATCAGTTTGGCGATTCCTCAAAAAACTAGGACTAGAGGTCTCATTTAAGCCAGCTATTCTTCTTCTAGGTATCTTCCCAAAAGAATTAAAAATATCATGCCACAGTGATACATGGGCACCCATGTTTACAGCAGCACAATCTGTAATAGTCAAACCTTGGAAACAACCTAAATGCCCATCGAATGAGGAATGGATAAAAAGATTTGGCATTTTTATGCAATGGAATACTACTCAGCCAGAAGGAATGATAAACTGGAGACTTTTATAGCTAAATGGATGCAATTTGAGACCAAACTCATTAATGAAATAAATAAGACACACATATGTAAACACCATATTGTTTCACTCTTGTGAGAAGCTGAAAACACAATATATGTGTTTGTCTATGTATATATATGTATACATGTGTGTATAAAAAATAACTAAGACAGTTATACTTCTGATTTCTCTGTGTTCAGTGGTGAGAAAGATTTGTGCTTGTATTGTTCAGACAATTGGAAGCAGATGTCTTGTGCTCTGGGTGAATGATTTGGGGATGACAATGTGCAATGTATGTATCATTATTGCCTCCCTGGTCAACATGTTCTGAAATTTTTACTTTTTTCTTCTCTTTTTTTTCCTTTAAATAAAATGGACTTGAAAAGAAAAAGTTTACCTCTGGCTGTCCCACTGATCCACAAGCCTGCTTTGTTTTTTAGCAATAGCATACTGTTTTAATAAGTTATTAAGATCTTAGCCTTAATAAGTTATTAAACTGTAGCTTTGTAGTATAACTTGACATCTGGGATTGTGACGGCACCTGCCTAGCCCTTGTTGCCTACAATTGCTTTTGCAATTCTGGGTCTCTTTTGGTTCGATACAAATTATAAGATTGCTTTCTCTAGCTTTGTGAGGAATGCTATTTGGTGTTTTCTTTAGGATTGCATTAAATCTGTGTAACAGATAAAACTTGTTTCTGAGGCAGCAGAGAAGAACAGACATAGATCCAATGTTGATAACATAATAGAGATAAGCCTCATATCTACAAATTATCTACTATTTGTACTTCTCCTTTGAAAAGGGCAATGGAAGGGAGGTCAGGGAAGAAAAGACAGAAGGAAAGCAGAAGTGAAGAGGGAGACAGAGGGAGAGAGACAGAAAGGAAGGAGAAAGAGGAAGAAGAGGGAATGATACTGGGCTATTTGCATATCTCTGATTTTTTTTATTTAAAAGAGAAAAAAACAGAAAAGAAAAACAAAAAGCAAAAGAGACAAACAACAAACCCCAAACAATAGCAATATAGGATTTCTAAACAAGATGATAGGAATTTCACAATTGTTTTTATGTTGTTATCTTCTCATTATCTTCAAAAGAGTTGCTTAGATTACCAGATATAGACATGAAACATTGATCTGATCATACTGATATAGGGGAATGAAACTCCCAACCTACTATGTCCGTCAGTTCATGTTCTCTAAAATTGAAGAATGAATTTTAGGAACAATAGAGGTGAAGAGTAGAGTATATTTATTGAGAGAAAGTTCTGTCTGGAGAGAGACAGAAGGGGTCCCGAGCTGGTTGCCAAAATCTCTATTTTCCAGGGACTTTTATAGAGCAAAATTGTGAGACTAGATGGCTCAAAGGTGGGGAAAATGGGAATTTGCAAAGTGGGCATAAAATGACCCAGACTTAATCCCTGAGGATTATACTTAAGGATGTGCTTGCATTTGTCTTGAGATCTGGCCCGCAGCAAGAGGTGTGTGTCTCCTCCAAGGTCATTAGACATCTGGTCTTCTGTGCCAGCTTCCTTGAGGGCCCAGCCCTGTGTGACTGCCTGTAATATTTCTAACTGGCTCAGTTGCCTATAACAATAAGAGACTTACCTGTTCTTTTCCATGAGCTAGTAGAATTAGTAGTATATTCATCTTAGCTATCTTGCATATATATACAAATTTATGTCTTTTTCCTTTTCCCTTTCTTCCTTCTTCCTTTCCCCTACCCCAGTTACTTTTCCTCTTTGAGAAGTTTCTTACCCTTACATAATATTTATTGAAGATTTTGGAACTTATTTCCTCTTTCAGTTTCTTACACTATGGAGACAATGCAATAGTTACACATGTGAGTTTGATTTATTTTACTTACGAGTATGGTCTCAAGTTGCATCAATTTACCTATAAAAGCCTCATGATCCTTCTTTATTGCTGAGCAGTATTTAATTGTATAAAAATACGACATCTTTTTTTATCCATTCCTCAGTTGATGTGGGCATTTGGGTTGTTTCCAATATTTGGCTATTACAAATTGTGCTGCTATAAACATATAATGCTGTGGTATGATGTTTTCAATTCTTCTGGAAATGTGCACCCAGTGGGTGTATATCCCTGATCTTCAGTTTTTCCATTTGGAAGTGAGAGTATCGAAAAGTATTGTGGTAATGATAAGCATTGTAAAACCCTTTGTTCCTAGTGAACTGTTATTCTTAAGATATCTTCTTCTTGACTTTTGCCCACTTCCTGTAGATAAAGCTTTCTACTCCTCCACTGCTTCTGCTTCAAAATGGAATTTTCAGATCTTATGTGTGGTCTGAGTTGAGAACTGGGATTTGTCTTTTTTTTTTTTTTGTACCGGGGATCGAACTCATGACATCACGCTTGCCGGGCAGGCGCTTAAGCCACTGAGCTAAATCCCTGGCCCTTTTTTCTTTTTTCTTTTTTTTTTTTGGTACCGGGGATCGAACTCATGACCTTGTGCTTGCCAGGCAGGCGCTTAAGCCACTGAGCTAAATCCCTGGCCCGAGAACTGGGATTTGTCAACACTGACTCGGTGAAGAAGACTCACTGCTTGTGAAAAGCTGGAGAGAAAACAGCCTATCTCTGTCTGAAATTCCAAGCCCGTTCCCTGGCCTTTCCTACTCCAGAGTCCTTGGGGTTCTCACAGCATATCTATTGGCAGCTCCTACTGTGATACACGTGGTGAGATTATCAGAAAAGCAGCCCCAAAGCTGGCAGGTGCCAAGTGACTGCAGTGCCAGCTTCCTGAGCCCTGACCGTTCTGATTGCCTGTAGCCACTACAGAGGGATTATTTAAATCTGTGCTTTAGGCTGAGGGTGACCTCTTGCCTACCTGCAACCACATGCTGGATGGAAAATAACAGCCAAGAAGTCCATCACTAACGGGATAAGGACTTCAATTCCTCAGAGGGAGACACCGTTGAATACCCTTGTATGCAGAATGCTTGGGACCAGCGTATTTCCAATTTCAGATTTTGGAACATTTGCATAAATAGAATGAGATATCTTGGGGACAGGACCTAAGTCTGAACATAACACTTATTTATGCTGCATATTTGTTTTATACGTGCAGCCTGAAGGCAGTTTTATATGGTATTTTTAGCGCACCTGTGTGTTGAACAGGACTTGTCACATGGCATCAAGTGTGGCATTTCTAGCTTGTGGTGTCATGTTAGCTTGCACAAAATTTTAGATTTTGGATTTCTGAGGTAGACATGCTCATTTTGTAGTTTTTCTTTTAATACCCAGAAGGATATAGACACTAAGTAATGTTTGTATCACGTATTTTTATCAGCTATCTGTGGATAAAAAATGGGTTACCTATGCTATAATATGTCACCTTTGCAGCTAGATAAAGAACTAGCACAAGGTTACCATACTCTGTGGATGGTCCCATGTAGTACTATTGCAGTTCCATAGACACTGCATGGCATTGAGCATTTTGAGATAACTATGGTACCAGTGGGGTATTATTCCATTTTTGTTATAGAAAATCAGGTTATTTTTCCAAAAACTCTTCTAAAATCATTTTTTCTTGGAGTAAAAATAATGTCTGTGATAAAGAATTGATATTATATCCAAGATGAAATTCAAAATATAACTTATAAAAATTCTGAATTCAAAGTCAATTTTTGATACTTGCAAGCCAGCTAGAGAAACATCTTCAATCTGTTTCTCTTCCACTTTCATGTTCTTTAGTTTCTCTTTACCAGTCCACAGTGTATATTGAAACCAAGGCTACCATTTCCCTCCTTTTTTCTCTGCGGCTCCTACAAATCTGTTGAAGGCACTGCTGTTCTCTAGGCCATTTAAGGTTAACCCCTGGGCCAGCTGTCCATTGATTCTGTATGCGACCATCCTGTAGACACTTAGGTCCCTAGACCTTTTCCATTCTGTGACACTGATCTCTTTGGTTTGTGGCCTTCAGACTTGTCAGGAAAGAGGAAATTACAGTGGACAGGCTTGGAAGTGGCCTGCATCCTTTTGACCATGTTCCATGGGCTATAACCTGTCACACAAGCGCATATGGCTTCGCTTGGCTCTTTCTGTGTGTCAGAGGCTAGGGAATGTTCTCTTCCTTTGTATGCACGAAGAAATTGAGACGGTTGGTAAGCATATAGCATTGATCCGCCTAAATGTACAATGTTTGCTAAAACCCTCTCAGTAAAACGTGCTTTATTCATTTTATCATATTTAAAATTTGATTTATAGAGTGAATTTCTGGCATTTTGAATTATTACTCATTTATCTTGATTCAGTCAATCAAGTACATGCATAAGTATGTTGAATTCCACTAATGCAAAAATGAATGTAGCTGGGTCTCTGCCTTTAAGAGTTTGCCTTCTTGGAAGAGAAATATGCATAAATAATTAGAATATGGTATAAAAAGCATAGCTTTTTGTATTAGTCAGGGTTTTACTAGAGAAAACAGAAATAACACAAGATACACAGATGTATCAGAAACGACAAGATTGGCTTACGATGGTCAGCCACAGAGTCGGATGAGGAAGCGTGCAGAGGGTGTTGTAGACCCCCTGGAGGCCGAAGGATTCAATCCAAGGTCTGGAGTTTACCCTAGTGTCTCATGCAAGTCCACACCAGCAGGCTGATGGGTCTGCGACAGAAGGCTGAAGGCTCTATGATGAAAGGCTGGAGAGTCTATGCTGGAAAGCTGAAGAGTCTACACTGGAAGCCAGGAGACAGGTCCAACCAAAGG
Organism: Dolichotis patagonum; assembly: GCA_004027295.1. Classification (NCBI taxonomy): domain Eukaryota; kingdom Metazoa; phylum Chordata; class Mammalia; order Rodentia; family Caviidae; genus Dolichotis; species Dolichotis patagonum. The sequence goes on from PVJX010030850.1 coordinate 13,510, forward strand.
TGAAGACTGGAGCTTCTCTCAAGTATGGAATGCATTCATCCTTCCTTCTTCCCTTTTATACCTCCAGGTGATGAGTCACCCTAGGGTGGGTCTTCTACACCCTTGTGTGTAGAGTTGCTAAACCCCTTTAGTTAACTTTCTAAATGTCTCAAGTTGACACAATCAATCAACCACTACACTATTTAAAAACTGCTAGTAAAGCATAGAGAAAATAATTTCTCAATGGTGGGCATTATGTCTTGTTTGTGTATCATACAGGTCCAATGTATGTGTGAGTGAAGAGCCTTGAAAATGCTAAATATTTAATATTTGCTGAATGAGTACAAGCAAATGAGCTAAAGGAAAAAATGAATATATTTCTAAGGAATTTGAAATATACCGAGGTGAGTATAGAGAGACATATACAGATAAGGTTTTGTCTTTTATAATTGAGTGTCAAAATGCCTACAGAAATATTAAATGACAGCTTCAGTCATGTACCAACAGTAAAATGTCAGAAAACTTTAAAGAATATTGTCAAAGTATCTCCAACTGTACTCTAGGAAGTGGTAAATTGAGTACAAACCTCTTCATAGGATTGTGAAGTACAAAATTTTACTTTTCTGGGATTTTGAGTTTGTATTCAAACTAGTTATATGTAATTTGGGTAGGTAGGGAGATTTAATAATTTAAAGTTACAAATAATTACTAAGATGCAATGAAAAAAACTTTTGCTGAGTTCTACTTCTTGCATGAGCTAAAAGTTCTGATCTTTCATGTACCAATTGAAAGCTTTTATTCAACTGTGAGTGAATATTGAAATAGTTTGAGGAACATTTTCAGATACTTGTTTCCACATCAGATTTTGTGAATCAATCACTGGAGAGCAGCACCTTAGTTGAAAACCACTGATTTATTGTCACCCACCTCCTAGAATACTGTTTTCTTATATTGGCTGCCTATTGCTTCTATAATGATTTGCCATGAATTTTGTGGCTTGAAATAACACATTTACTATCTCAAAGTTTTTTTTTAATAATTTTATTTAAAGAGAAAAAAACAAAACAAAATAAAACAGAATAAAGGGTAGCGACAATACAGTGTGCACTGATCTCAGGGAAGTAACTGGGTCCCCACCAGGGGCGCGGCCTAGTCCAAGCAGATTCCACCAATCCACTCAGCGAGGGGAGTAACCAGCTGAAGCCACTTCCTTATGGAGTTAGGGCTGTCCTGCCCAAATCCAACATGTTGTCCAGTCGGTTTCCCCTTTCCCGTGGGAGGGTCTTATTCCCATCACTCACTGCGTCCCCGAGAACTGCTGGACTCCCCGACCTCCGACTTCAGCGCGGCTATGGTGGGAATTCACGGTGCCTCTGGGTGGGTTGCATGCAGGGCTAGTCCGGACGAGCTGTGCGCAGGGCTGTTCAGCTCCGTGCTCCAGCGGCTCAAGCCAGTCGCTTCGGCGCGGATCGCTTGTTCAGGTTGGGCAGGAATTCAGGCGGCTCAAGGAGGGTGCCATGCTTGCTGATCTTATCTTCACTAATAGTAGCCCTAGGACCTCATATTCGAGTGGTTTTTTGCACTTTAGTTTCTTCGTGGGTTGTGAGAGTCCATCTCTCTCTGTTTGGGTCTCTCCAGGGTGTTTTATTCTGGCATTTGAGCTGTTTCTCTCAGAGAGGGTCTCTCTCCTGCTACCTACTAGTCCGCCATCTTGTCTCACTCCCCTATCTCAAAATTTTGAGGGTCAGAAGCCTAAAGTCAGTTTCATAGGGCTAAAATCAAGGTGTCCTCTGACCATGCCCCTTCTGGGCCATCTAAGGAAGGACCCATTCCATTGCCTTTTCCTCTTCATGGGGTCCCTTGCGCATCTTGGCTCACAACCTTTTCCTGGATTCACCCCAACCTCCGCTTCTGTCTTTACAGCTATTACTGACCATGCTTCTCCTATCAGCCTCTCATTAAGGGCCTTATGATTACACTGGATCCCTCATGGAACCTACGATAATCTCCCAACTCATAATCCTTAATTTAGTAACATCTGAAAGGGCTCATTTTACCATGCAAATTAACATAGTTACAGTCTGGGGATTAGGTCATCTTTAAGAAAGCATTACTCAAACTATCACCTTTTCTTTTTTTTTTTTTTTACCTTTTCTTTATATGTAATTTTTAAAATATGATGCTTAACTTAGATTTGTGAGGAGCCAATGAAAAATTTAGGTAAATAGAGCATTCAACATAGGATCTGGGATAATCAGTAGTAAGGAAGTATCAGCTATTACACATTTTAAAATAACTTTTTAAATAGATCAATAAGTGCAACATTGTCTTGTTTAGTTCCCTGCCACATTTGTCTTGCATGTAATAAGGGTTCACAAATATTCACTGCAAAAATAACCCCACAGAAGTGATCACTGCATTAATGAGTTAATACCAAATGTCTACAGTGGGTGCATATCAGCATTTTAATGTTTTACCTGTTTTGTGTATGTATCCTCTCAATAAGTTTTAGAAACCAGAAAACTTGAATTTTATATGTTATATTATACATTTTCTAAAGCTTTGTGTATCTACCAGAAGCTTGAGATGTTGGTGTATCTTAATAAGATAACTATTAAGTTAGTTTCTTAACTTAATATAAAGTCATATTGGGGTTATGAATAAAATATGGAATGCTTTTATAAAATTAGTCCAATAAATATGTTGTGTAACTTTTCCACAATACCTCTAATAAGTTCTACAGTTTTGCACAGAAAGAATGCTCAGCATGCAGCAGAAAAACCAGTGGGAAAGGGAAGCTGGCTCCCCAGATGAGCCTCAGTCCTGCCTTGATGGACTTTTCCCTCACACACAAATTGATCCTCTAAGACTCACACATTTAAGACTCACACATCTCATTCTATCGTACTGAGAGTGGATCTCCTTATCAGTAATAGGAACATACTGGTCAACCTTTGTAGAAAAGACGTATAAAGTCAGAAGACCAAATTGTTAATTTGCAAAGAGAAATAGAATTGTCACAAAGGTAAAATAATTCAGTGAGAATGGTCAGCACTTTCTTTTTTTAGGCAGATATTTCAGGAAGCCAAATTATAAACATCAGGTCACCTGAGGAGCATGGCTTCTGAAGAAGAGCTGTTATATAACTTGGACGTTGAATGGCCTCAGGTTAAAACTCCCTTGGTAGGTCCAGCCTTACTGGGGGAGCTATTATGCTGAAAGCTAGCCAGCTCCCACTTCCATATACTATGAGATGCTGGACCTTTTCCTACAACCATGAGACTTCACTTTTACTATGCTTTCATTGCTATTCTTTCTCTATAGTTAATGCAGCATTTTGAATAATAAAAGTTAACTTATCAAAAATAATTTTATAGCAGAAAATCTATCCCAAACTTATCCCTAACTCTTACAAATAACAAGAATTGCTTATGTACATCTTATACCCAAAGAGGAGAAAGGAGAATATGGCAGTGTCATTGAAGTTTCCTAGAGAAGAAGTCAGGCTTGTCTTTTTTTTTTTTAATTTTTTTAAATTTTATTTTAAAAGGGAGTAAAATCAAACACAACAAAACAGAACAGAATGGGACATAAGAAAGCATAAACTTCAAAGCTAGACAACCAGAGATTTCACTATCTGTCATATTGTCTCTTGTTTTCTTCCAAATGGTTGTCCTTATCTTTGCATATGGAGAGCTCATACTAAATAACATAGCCAATCTTTTCACAAGATGTGTAGTTCAATGGCTCCCACTTGCTAGGCAGGGGGGAAGGGAAGGGGGGACATGGGATGGGGGACAGGAAGACATGAGATGTCTGATTCTCAGCCCACACACAGGCAGGATTGCAGTCGCCCCCCAGAGATGGGAAGAGTTTCTTGTTCTCCCAGCATCCAAGTCAACTGCCCGGTGCAGGTCCTCACATGCCAGGGTCTCTTTCCTTCAGGCTGCTGAAAGTCTGCCACACTCTCATCTGCTCCCAGAGAGGGAAGGAGCTCCTTGTTCTCCCGGCACCCTGAGTCAACTGCCTGGTGCAGGTCCTGAGGTTCCAGGGTCTCTCTCCTGCAGACCCCTCGAAGTCCGCCATACTCACCTCTTATTTCTTTCTGATGAATTGACCATTCCATTTCCAAAGTTCTGAAATGGCCAACAGACCACAGAAAGAATTCTCTTTAGGCTCCTGTTTGAAACCAGCAGCTACAGTGATCTGCTGGCCTTGCTTCAGGGCCATCAGGCTTGTCTTATCTTTACTAAATGGTCTTATGCTGTAATTCATCTCAGGACACTTAATTCATCTAAGGTCTAACAACATGGTTCTAGTAATATTCACATATCCATCAGCTCTTAAGGGTATCACAGTTAAGGCTATTGACAAGAAGTGAGAAAGGAGACAGGTTTCAAGGCACTGATGATTAAGTTTTATGCTAGTAAACTGGAATTTTATAACATCCAGTTAGTGTAACTCAGGGAAATGCGAAGTTTTGCCACTTTTATCAGTCTAGAACAGTCAGGGATTAAACAGAAACACGAATAAGCATTTTTGAAAGGATAAATCTTGGTTCATAATCCTTAGTAGGTCAAAGCTTAAGTCCATAGGTGCAAATGGTATAATTTACAAAATCTAAAAAAAAAAAAAAATTTACAAAATCTACAGACTTTAGAAGGAACAAGACAAACCTTTGTCAGGACCTGGCTTTAACTATGCTCTCCAAAGTAGATCACCAAGATCTCTTAACAAGATGTCCTTGTAAAAGTGATGAAGGAGGTCTACCATTTTCCAGATTTCTGCTTTGTGGTATCGTAATTTAGTCATTGTTGGCAAATATGTCCTGAGGTCTGTCCAGTTGTTGGGCCACTGTGGTGAACAGGAAAACCTAGTGTGGCATGATAATTCTGTGGTGTTTAGTAATTAATACAAAATAAACATTGAGTCTGGCTTCCAGGTGTTGCACCATTTCTGTTGCTATGACAAAATATTTGAGAGAGGTGTAGGAGGAAAAATATGTTTGAAGTCATGGTTTCAGTTCCTGGTTGGCTGGCTTCGTTGCTTTTACATTGACAAAACGTTCAGTGTGTGAGTATTGGGGAACATTTCTGATTCAAATCATAACACAGTAGCCTCCCCAGAGAAAACATTATGGAAGAAAAACACATATATGCCCCTCAGAAGTGAGACTGAACCCACGTCTGGACTTCCTGAAGCAAGGAACTTTCCAACTTGATACGGAAGCGTTAGAAGCCAGCCAGTCACGGATGACGTGGAATTCAGCTGATAGAGCCACGCAGGGCTTGGCTATGGCAAACTTGTAGCATTCCTTCCCTTTGGAGTTCGATCTGCATCGTCTGGCTTTGTAAACACGTTGCTCTGCGAAGCATCTGGAGTCCATCTGGACAGTGTCTAATGCTTCTTATAGTTCTTTCATTGTAGGTGAGGCCAGTTTCTTTTTTGTCACTTTAAAAAAAATTTTTTTTTGTGCACTGAGTCACATGATCATGATCACATTCATCATACGAAATTTGTACTGTAAGGGCACCATTATACAAATATAAAGGCACAATTATAGAATAGCAAACTTACAGACAGCTCTAACAAGTTAAACATCAAATAGTGGCCTCTGCCTGTGCTCCTGTTGCCTGTCACATAAGCACTAACCAGCTAAACTCAGTCAACCTCGACTGTCTGAATCTAGCTGCTTTTCTGATAATGTGCTGGATCAACTTGACTATTCCCAGCTTGTGTTTTCCTTGTTAAAAGAATATATATTGTTTCCAACCTGCTTCAAGGACTTTGACTGGAACAGAGTGATTCAACCAGGGACCTTTACCTTTATTCCTCAACTCCAAACTCCTCCCCCTACCTCCAGGATGTGACTTAATTAATGTAGCCAATCATCTGCCATCTGCCTTGGTCTTCCTGTTTGCAAACTGTATTTAAATTCAACTCAAAGCTGACCCACTGCTGGTGATTATTTATTTATTTATTTATTTGTTTATGTATTTTTTTTGTCTTTTTGAAACAGGGTCTCCCTATGCAGTTCAGGCTGGCCTTTTTTTTTTTTTGGTACCAGGGCTCGAACTCACGACCTTGCATTTGGCAGGCAGCCACTTAGGCCACTGAGCTAAATCCCCAGCCCCAGGCTGGCCTTGAGCTCACTTTGTAGCCCAGGCTAGTCTCAAACCCACAACCCTCCTGTCTCCGCCTCTCAAGTGCTGGGATTACAGGCATGCGCCACCATGTCCAGTGATTTGGATTCTGTTATAGTGCCCTGGCCTGCTGATGTTAAACTCAATAAAGCTGTCTTCTAGATTCCTCAGTGTAGAGAGACTTCCATCTGATCTGATGTTGGGTTTTCTGCAACATTTGGTGTGTGGGCCAAGAAGGCACCTTGCTGGCCACTTAGACTACTGATGTAGGCCTGCTGGCCACTGCTGGGGTCCATCCCCTTATATGTGGATGAGAAGGCATGCCCTCCAGAATTTTCTAAGTCTTCTTGGCAATCAAGAGAGGGGGCCCCTGTGTGACAGCAAAGACCTCATCAGACCCTAAGAGGAGTCACAACACAACTGGACCAGGCCTTCAGATAAGGTAGGCCTGCCCTGGGTTATTTCTCACAGTCAGCCTGTTTACCTTGTTGCCTTCCCCACGTTGGATGAAGGAAGACCCTGACCACTCCTTGATATCTCACACTAGATGTTGCCACAAGGCTATCTGCATATGTCATGACCTGGTCACCCAGTATCTGGCCACCTAGGCCAAGTCACACTGTGTCACTGTTTTGTATTGATGATATCATGTTTTCTTTTCTTTTTTTAATATTTTATTTAAAGAGAAAAAACAAAACAAAATAAAACAAAACAGAATAAAGAGTAGCAACAATACAGAATTCCAAGGGAAAAATGGAAAACAACAACAACAAAAAAACCTAAGAAATTATTACTTGACAAATTACATACTGACTTCTTGGAAATAGTTGTTCAAATTACAAAGTTAAAACATGTAAAGTAGACATTCAAACAGTGAGACTGTTAACAGTTCTGCTCCACGATCTGACTAAAACAGCAATATGGTCATCCATCTTACCCACTCAAATATACATGCAATCATATCAAAAGGGTAAAATTAAACACAAGAAAACAGAGCAAAGTGGATCACAAGAAAGCAATGTAAGAGACAAAAGTTTCAAAACTAGACAATTGGAGATATTTATTCTCTATCGTATTGACTCTTGTTTTCTTCCAAATAGTTGTCCATATTGCCACATATAGGGAATTCACATGAAACAACCTAGTATGGAATTGATCTGAGCAGGACGAGGAGGGCATTACAGGTCTTCAAGACCAGACATTAGGGAAGCCATGAATGGCTGTCATAGTGTCTCGCATTCTCCTCAAAACAGCTGTCCATACCTTAATGTGTGTTGAACTTAAACAAAGCAAAGAAAGCTAAGATCACTTTGAATAAAAAGTGACAGTTTTGCTGGACTTCACATCATGACATTATGGAATCAGCACTGGGTATTGTAGTATCTCTTTTTCTTCAAAGTAGTTGTTCATTTCAACATGTGTTATATAGTTGGTTCTCGTAAACTGTTTATAAGCTCTACACATGCATGAGTCTCTACATGTATATCTATCCTTTCTGTATTAGCAGGAAAAACAAAACAAAGCAAGATAAAACAAAACAATTCCTAGAAAAGCATGAGGTAGAAAAGTCACATAAAACTGCAATACAAGGTGATCTACAATGGTTACCATGATGTCTCAGCAGTGTATAACAACATTAATAAAAATGAAGCATTGGAGACATTATAAGACTTCAAAAGCAAGTAATAATCAAACCAGAGTGGATATCTTAGTGAATCTTGTCATCTTCAGTGTAGTTGCCTATACTCTTAGACTTGATGCTATCAATCATAACAGATTTAAATAAAATCAGTCAATACAAAGTAGCAATCTAACAAACCAGATTCAAATAAGATCAGCCATAATAAGACAGTATAATTTATAAAAGGCTTCAGATTAAGTTGATAGGAAAATTAGGGATGATTACCATAATATGTCCTCTTATTTTTGGGATAGCTAACCATGTCCTCAAGTCTAGTGTAAGTAGACAAACTGGAACAGCATGTAATCCATCCAAGCAGAGTGGTGAGAATAATGTAAATTTTAAATCTTGTTACCCCATTAACAGTATCCTCTGCCTCCCTTTTTTAGACAATT